>JAQFZF010002654.1:0-12173 GCA_034695365.1 Enchytraeus norvegicus
AAATTTTTCTGTAGAACCACATTTCAAAAGCTTCCAATCGTTTGGTCATAGTCTAGTAGTCATAGTGATTAGTAGGGCTAGGGTGTTCAATGTTCGTGGACTAAAAATGTGTGAAATATGCACAATAATTTAGTGAAATATGCGCCAAAAATGAGCTTAATATGAGATATAAGCGCGCCAAATATGTGTAGAAAAATAATATTACAATCAATGTAACAACAGCAACAATGATCTGAACACATTTGACGACTTTTAAACAGCTCACTAGATCTTTTTTTTAAAATGAGAATTTTTTGAACTGAATAAAGTAAGTCTTACTTCAGTCGCTTCATCTACTGGTTCATCTAACATGTAGGCCTACAAATTAGCTTGTTGCATTACATCACACATTTCTCTTTCTTCACATTTTGCATAAATCTAATTTGTTACAGTATGATTAGTGAGTCGCGTTAGATATGGGCCAATCGAGACGAAAGGATGGGATCCACAGATCGAGGGACATGTTCACCCCGTCCTCTATATCCGAACCTGTCTATATCTTCTTTAACAATTTTGCTATTGTGCATACTAAAGTAATATGCCTTAAGCATTTGCCATAGTTTTATTAAATTACGTTTTCTTTTGAACTACATGTATTTCCAATGTTATTTTACTCTCCATAGGCTTCATAGCAGAAGTCGGTGTACATTTATCAAAACACGCTCTGGCGACTGCACTAGTTAGACGTATTTGGAAGCGAATCTCGGCTTTCGTGCCATCTGACGAGAAGAATAGAGTCAGTGCATTATTAGAAACAGAAAGACGTTGACAGAGAGCTTATGTAACCTACAAATCCGAGTGGATTAAATAAAATTGAAAATTAAACCAACCGTCAATTGTTTGTGTTGAAATAGGCTAATGACGGAGATACTGTTGTGGGCAGCTAGGTTTTCTTGCCAAGCTATCCAAGCTATGAGATATCGCTGCAATTGAGATGGTTTGAAGGTTTGCACACCGGACACATTGATTCTCATTTTAGTACTGTTACATGGAGGGATACGTTTAACGCTTGTAATACTATCATGAGTATAGTATATTTCTTGTTGGAAACTGACAATACAAATCCTGTAGATTTTATTTTAATATAAAAAGGATTTATATTCTTCTACGTACAATAACGTTGACTACATCCAGGGTCCAGGATTTCCGTCCTGAACATATTGCACTTATTTGCTTACATCAGTATACATGTATGTTATCATAAGACCTACATCAATAAGCCTATATTATAAACATGTATGTAGACAATCAAGACATGCTTAGTACATAAAGTCACTAGAGTGTGTAATGTGTAGAGCATACGCACAGTATTTATTGTACACAAATGTTAGTACATAAACTATGTAGTCCTAGACCTATCTATATCTCTCTCTCTATCTCTAGTGCACTTGCAAATGGCAGGTCCAAGGTACATATTCTGAAACACAGTCTGCTATCCCGCTCACTAATGAGCACTCCATCGATCGTCAAATTGATCCCATAAAAAAGGCCATTACTGTACAACACCTAAAATGTAACCTTTACTGTTTGGAATATATATTATTCTGACTTCACAGGTGGTTTCCCGTTGTCTTCCTCTGTTCAAAAATATTTCGTTAGTCGGGTTTTACGAAACATGTCCAGTTTTCAGTTGGTCTATTCTCAAGTTTCCCGGATCCAACACGGGTATTAATACAACTTCAACAATTGATCAAATGACAAAGAGTTTAACATTGAATAAGCAAAAGAAATGTGAAATAACATTTATTTTATTTATTTATTATTTCACCTCAGGCACGACGGCCCACACCAGTAATAGGCCTACAATTTCAACAATAATTGATAAAATTACAAAAACTTTATAATATTTAATTAACGATGAACAAGCAAGCAAAATGTTAAATAAAATGTCCTGGGACATTAAACACTGGAACTCTTAACTAAGGTAATAATACTATCAAGCATCAGTGGCGTCCCTAGGAGGGTACCGGGGGGGGGGGAGGGCAACGGCCCCGGGTGACACCATCGCAGGGGTGACACAAAATGGAAAGACATTTTTTACACCACAAAGAAGCTTTTATTTATACAAAATCTTCGAAAAGAAATTATTTTCCTCCACTGTCAGGCATACCATATCTGTGTATTTGGGTGTGGCAAAGGCCATGTCATTATGATACGGGTTGGTCGATGTTGTGTTCAGGGAGAAGTCTAATAGTAAAGTCACTTAGTAGATTGTGTGTGGAATTTCTACCTTGAACCAGCTATCTGCATTTCACAGTACTGATAGAGTGTCGCATACGCATTCTGCAGTCCGATTTTACTATAAACATCATATATATATTTCACATATGACATACGCACACGCTAGTTTCTTTCTTGAATTGCTGTTTTTGTGTTTTTCATTATTACTCGATGATTTGTCGTGCTTTTGATAGAGGGGCCTAGACTGCCATATACCACAACTGATGTGGCACGGGCTCTGCTATTCTGAAATTAGGCTTCCAATTGGTTAAGTACACAAGAAGTCATGGTGCAGAACATTCTGCCCTTCACTGCAGCACGATAAACCTTCGAGACACCCTGGGAATTTTGTTGACTGACCCGGACTAGAACCCGTGTCACTTGATTCAGAAGCGAACATTCTACTGATGTTTCTATATCCCCCCTCCCTTCCTAAGCATGTTTAAATTAAATTCCAGCACTATTTTTAAGGATGTATTGAAATGTTCGATTATCACTTATAGGTGTATCATCATTGAAAGTTGAATTTTTCTCAGAAATTGATTGAAAGTGTGAATCCCACGAAATGTCACGTACCAGTTTTTTAAGTTTAGCCGACCCTCTAACAAATAACACTGAGTCGAGTTGTTGCTGGTGATGGTTATACTTTTGTATCGTTGATGAATGTTTAAATTGAAATACAAGGTAAACGTTTATTTGAATGTTGTGACAAGTAGGATTCAGTGATAACTCAAACACGATTTCAATAAGCTTTCACAGTGTGTAACTGATGACGCTTATCCTCGAGATAATCCAGGCTATGATGGCATATAGAAGACAGGTTATGTCGGTGTAGGCTTATAATAATAATAAATATTATTTATAAGCCTACACTTTATACGCCCACGTGTAACGTGTTCATTGAAAGATAGATCAGACGAAAACAAGACTTTCATGTTTTTAGCTATAAGTGTCAGATAAGCTTGATCTGTACTTATTATGCCCTCAGAGCAAATTATATTATTAAATTAAAACATGGAACCCGGGTGGGACGCTAATCCAATGCGCCATTGGCTCAGCCTATTCTATACATACATTACATAGTCTATGTGTACAATCTTTCTCTCTTCAGGTACCATGTCCATTAAGGACATAGGCGATCATGGTTCTCCAACTTTGTCAATCTTTTGTAGTGCGCAATATGTTTATCACTGTTATATTCTTCATTTCTTCTTCAGGTGACTGAAGATTTCGCATCCAGTTGCATAGACTCTCCATATATGTTTGCCGTGGTCTACCTCTACTTCTTGTTCTTTGAATTTTTCCATTTGGTATCAAATCTTCCATCCCCTCTTTCCTTTATCATTACGTTATCATTATCATCAAGCGTTATCATTACATGTCCCAAAAATTCAAGTTGTCGTCTTCTAATGATTTTCATTAATTTCCTGGTGCTATTCGCTCTAACAAATTATATACTGGCAATGTATATCATTATCTCAGAACAATAATTAAATTGCACAAAAACAACTAATGGGCTAAATGCAATAACAAATTTGAATATAATAGTAATTCAATGCGGAATCTAATTTATAAAGGTAAAATCTATATTTAATGTTTTGTATATTACAGTTTTATTTAAGATTTAAATTTCCGCATCACAGATTTCTAATTTCAATTTTTCGAAATCTATCATCCCTAAAAATATACTGAAGATTTGTTTTAACTGAGAAGATGTGTAAGATAGTGTATAATGAAGTTCGTGCTCTAGTTCTTAATATTCTAGAAGTTATTAAAGAAACAAAATGAAATTATGAAAAAAGTTCAATTCACTCCAGTGTAACACAGCCCTTGTTTGTCAACAGGTCTATTTTTAGACATATCTTATCAATATATTATTTATCTATATAGCCAAATTCAATTAAGCTAAAATACATGTAGTTATAGAAAATTCAAGAATTAATTGCAATTCATTTATATTTTAGCTCTGTATATGTGCTTTTGGATTAAGTAGGTGCATTTTAGTGGTATGAATCACTCGCAGTATATTTAAAGGACGTAAAATGCATGTTGATTGATTGTTGCTGTAAATTGTATTTATTGTTTATCAACTAGATAGGTTTTCCTTACTGTTACTTTAACAACCGGTTCTGGAGTCATTTTATGAATTCATGTTAATTGGTAACATAGCGTCCCTGACATCATCCTTGGAAGAAACTGGGGCTAAACTTTTTTCTGTGACTTTATGGACTATTTATCTGTGACTTATGGACTATTTTTCTGTGACTCTATGGACTATTTTTTCTGTGACTTTATGGACTAGTATAAGCTTTACAAACTTCTCACACTTGAAAATTTTACTAGCCATTACTTGTTCTGACCGGTTCCGAAATAGTTATTACTTGGATGTTTTATAATGTTATTATACTTGAATTTGGAAACATGAGATATCTTTTTGGCTATTTATGTTGAGCTGTACTGAATACTAGTAAATACAACTGTTTGTTTATGTGTATTGTACAGGTTACTTGCTTCAGTGGTCTAGTAATAATAATAGCATATTCTATTGATCTCGCCAGATGGCGAGATAGCCGAGATTCGTTTCCAAAGTGGCATAGTCAGTTGTAGTCGCCAGAGCGCATCTTGGTTAATGTATACCGACTGTTGCTAATAGAGCAACGGAGAGCAATAGAGAGTAAAGCAGCTTGAGTAAGGCTTGCAACTCAAAAAGTCTCCAAAACTTGGCATTGAACCCGCTACCTTATGATTCAGACGCTGCTGTGCTGCCAACTGACCAGTGTGACCACCCAGCTTCTCACCATCACTAACAATAACTATAGTCTAGTAGAGAGGACACAGGAAGTTCAATACAAAGTATTTTATTGTAAGTATCATCATAGTATTATATAGTAGTACAATTTAAATGTCGTAGTAGCAAAAAAAAAAATAATCCATAAATACCGTAGCCAATCCAGGACACTCACACTGCATAAAGCAACGCTAATACATTATATATTTTATTGTATATTAATACAATAGGAATTTAACGTCCATGTCATCGTTCAAAGGCAATGTCAGGGTTGAATCCTTGCTCGATTTACTCATTCCACTACATGGCCATATAATAATTATAACAGCACATACCTTCTATATAACAGTATGTATAGTTGCATAAACAAAAATACACATACATGCACGATTTGTATATAAAACTGAGCACACACTTTGTATGTCTACACATACACTATTTATGCATACTCTCCAGTACATATAATTATATTCGCTGTATGCACAAGCTTGACATGTTTACACCAACATGAAGTAATAGGAATTGACACATTAATTAAGTTTATTTCATAAGAAATGTAGTGAACAAACAATTCTACTGTGAATTCTCATTGACACTTGAAATACGGTTAGTTAAGATAGACACACGCACACATATAAGTGAAGATACATACACATACAAGTGAAGAAACACATACACATATAAGTAAAGGTAGAAACATACAAGTGAAGACACAAACACATGTACAAGTGAATATACAAACACACATACAGTGATATGACAAATACACCTACAAGTGAAGGTACAAATACACATACAAGTGAAGATACTAACACGCATACAAATGAAGATACACAAGAATTGATACATTCATGCATATATAGCGTCAATCTACAGGATGGGGCAATACTTTACACCCCCCTAGCGAAATCTCAATAACTTCATCAAAACTTAAGATTTGTAAAAAATATCTTGAGGAGTTCTTGAGAAGGAATGTTGACATCTAACTTCCAAATTTGCTCGAAAAATATAAAAAAATAAAAAAGTTACAGAGTTTCTACGAAAAAAATGGAAAAAACAAATTAACAAAGCTTACTAAATATTCAATATTTAGCTGTGAAACAAGAATGGATCGAACAACATGGTCCGGAGTTCGTAAAGTAGGAGGAGTGGCCATCAAAGTAATGTAACCTCAATTTCCTCGACTACCACGTCTGAGGCGCTATGTACAAAGTGTTCACTACAAAACCAACCAACAAGGCTGAACTCAATACTGTGCTGGAGGCAATCTGGGAACACATGCCACAAGAGGCGATCGATCTGGCTGTGCTAGCATTCTGGAAGAGGTTACAGGCGTGCATACGAACAGATGACGGTCACTTTGAGCACCTACTGAAATAGAATCGGCTGCGTCAACAAGCGGATCGCTTTAGAGCCACATTTCAATTAAAAAGAATGAATGCCTGTTGAATAAACTTTGTTATTTTGCTTTTTTCAATTTTTTCGTAGAAACTCTGTAACTTTATAATTTTTTCATATTTTTCTACCAAATCTGGAAGTTAGATGTCAACATTCGTCCTCTAGAATTCCTTGAAGTATTTTTTACAAATCTTCGATTTTGACGAAATTATTGAGATTTCTCTAGGGTAGTGTAAAGTTTTGCCCCACCCTGTATATATCTATATTATCTACCTATCCAGTGCTCTTCCACGTGAAAGGTCCAAGGAAAAAATTCATACACATAATCAACTATCTTGCTCTTTAATGAGCACACCATCATCGACCAACCTAATAAGGTTGGCTCATCACAAAGGCTTTGCCTTTTCCACAACTAAAATGATGCCTTCGTTCAAGGAAACCATAGGTATCTGATGTGGTTTTCCATTGCCTTCCTCAGTATCTGCATTAGTCGGCTCTTACGAAACACGTGCAGTTATCGGTTGGAGTATTCTCAATTCCCTTATCCCGTTAAGCGTTACAGAAATAAAGCAGTGCTACAGTATAATGATTGAGACTAAAATGCTCAGGTTGGTTGTCAATTGCCTGGGTCATAATAGTAGCTGTGTGTGGGACCGTCAATGTTGTCCTGTGTGTCGGTCATTGTCTGGCCCGTAAGCCTGCTGCAGCAGATCAAAGGAATAAGAAGAGAAGTAGAGCAGAATGGAGGCCCATTGAATGGCGGGTTGCCCCCCCCCACCAAAACAAAATATCCACATTTGTGAAATGTTCTTTATACAGCCTTTTATGAAAGGCCTTTTCACTATTTATATAATAATTCCCTTGTTTAGTAACAATCATTTTCGGAACTTCAGGTAGAGTTCTCAAACTATCAAACTAAGGTTCTGCCTATCATCTCCATTATAAATCTGTTTAAATTTAACTATGAGTTGCCACCATTGCCTAGCAATCACCATAGACAAGGAGTTCAAAAATCGGAGCTCTTAGAGGACTAGTTCGTAGTTACTATACATGAGAGAGACACGGAAATCATTACATTAGACCATGAGAGCATCCGTGGTCTACTGGAAGCACTGTGGCCTCTGAATAAACAGACTTGCACTGTTTTGGATCTCGCTTTCTCTTTTGGCATGTGTATTTGCCAGAGTGTTCTGGTGGTTGGATGCTGTCTGTTGTTGCACATCCAGCTTGGGACGTCCCTGCCATCGCCTTTGAGTGAGGAACCGGACGTTAAATCCTCATTGATTGATTGATTGAATCATGAGGTCGCGGGTTCAAACGAAGAGAAGACCACAAGTTGTAAGCCTTGGTAAGCTATTTTACTCTTCATTGCTATAATAGCAAGCAGTCGGTGTACATTTACCAAGACACGCTCTAATGACTGCAACCACCTAAGCAGAATTTGGAAACGAATCTCGGCTATCTCGCCATCTGGTGAGATCAATAGCATATGCTTCATTATTACTATACAGGAGTGACGACCGACACAATAAATAAATATTCTCTAATGCTTTATATACCCTGCAGCCATCCCAACGAGATGACAGCGGGTGTCAGCAGCATAGCTAGCATCCTGCATCAGCAACAACAACAACGACCAGTTTATAACTACTAAGTATTTATACATGAGTGATGGCCGATACAATGTTGTCTAGTGCTTTATGTGCACTGGATGGGCTGAAGGCTGACAGGGAGTGCTGGGCTGCCGAAGCATAGCCTGCCCTCATAGCTCTAGCCTCAGAAACCAGTTCAGACCGGTGCCGAATCAGTTCTCTCTGGATCTGTAAGCATAAACAAACCGGTTTACAATTTTAATGATCTAGCAATCAATCAATCAATCAATGAGGATTTAACGTCCGGTTCCTCACCCGAAGGCGATGTCAGGACGTCGTAGCCTCACAAACCAGCTGAGACCGGTGCCGAATCAGTTCTATATGGATCAATTAACTTTAATACTGAGATATATCAATATCACCTTTCAGTGGGCCTACATAGTTACAGCTAGTCCTACGCAGTTTGGCCCTCTATTGCTATTTTAGCAGATCACATGAGCCACAAGCGGTTTCAGCATAAAAATGCGGGGGGGGGGGGTAAGTTCTATTCACCAATGTTAATCATTGAAAAATATTGGGGGTGCCCATCCCGAACTGCTACTGCATGGAGCGGATCTTTATAGTAAACTATTTGATTGATTAATTATAACACCAGATTTAAATCTTTGAATTTGTTGCAAAACCTGTTGTTAGCTGGTTGCATTATGTATTAAATACACTTAGTGGACACCACAATCTTTAGGGTAGGAGATATATATTTAAGTTCCGAGATTCACAAGAAAAACAATACGTAGGCCACACGTTGATTTATATTTTCTTTTAACTACTTATAATTAGTGCACACCACAAACTTCCGGGAAAGAGAGATTTATAGGGTCAGAGATTCAGAAAAAGATAATTGGTTTTTTAATGGCAGCCTATGAAGCTCAGAACTACAGGGTTGAGCAAAACTTTACACCCCCCCAGTGAAACCTTAATAACTTCATCAAAACTAAAGATTTTTACAAAATATTATAAGGAGTTCTAGAGGAGGAATGTTGACATACAAATTCAAAATTATACTTTCAAATTTGGTCAAAAAATATTTATAAAGAAAAAAGTTGCAGAGTTTCTATAAAGAAATCGAGAAAAGCAAATTAACAAAGCTTACTAAGTATTTAATATTTAGCTGTGACACAAGAATGGATCGAACAGCATGGTCCGGAGTTCGGCAAGAAGGAGGAATGGCCATCAAACTCATCTAACCTCAATATCTTCGACTACCACGTCTGAGGCGCTATGTACAATGTGTTCACTCAAAAACCAACCAACAAGGCTGAACTCAATACTGTGCTGGAGGTAATCTGAGAACTCAAGCCACAAGAGGTCTGGGAACACAAGCCACAAGAGGTTATCGATCTGGCTGTGCTAGCATTTTGGAAGAGGTTACATGCGTGCATACGAACAGATGACTGTCACTTTGAACACCTACTAAAATAGAATCGGCATCATCAACAAGTGAGCAGCTTTAGAGCCATATTTCAATTAAAAAGAATGAATGCCTGTTGAATAAGCTTTGATAATTTGCTTTTTTCGATTTTTTTCGTAGAAACTCTGTAACTTTTTTATTTTTAAATATTTATCGACCAAATTTGGAAGTTAGATGGCAACGTTCCTCCTCTAGAACTCTTTACAATATTTTTTTAACCTTTGGTTTTGACAAAGTTATCGAGATTTCGCTAGGAAGATGTAAAGTTTTGCCCCACCCTGTAGGTTAGGGCAAGGACTACACTGCATTACGAAGTTCTGTTAGATTAAGCATTCCATCCGCCCTGTTGTGTACCGAGGTCATTAGTAGAGGCCTGGGAGACAATGAAAAATTACTCATCTTGTTATGACACAACGTCTATAAATCCCAACCTAGCCAATAAAAGAGAGGGAAAAGAGAGGGGTTGGTGACAATAGTAAAGTGTTCGTTTCAGAAGCGAATGATCCAGGATCGAATCCCAGGCGACTCAAGCAAAAACAGAATAACACCATGGACGATGAAAACATCAGGGTCAATGAAAGAGTGAAATCTCGGACGTACACAGGACCGGTATAATGGATAACTGACTAAACTGCCTAACAACAGAACGTTCAAAATTGAAGTGCAACATATCATCATGGATGATCATTTCAATACAATAGCTCTTTCGGTAAGATATTTTATATCATATGAATTCGTTAATTTTCAATAATCTGACAAATGCAGATAATTACACCCAAAACATAATACACATAATAAAATACAACAAACATAACATAGACATGAGCCTAGAATGAAAAGATAATTAAATATAAATGTTATCAAAATTATTGCCGGTGGCGGTAGTGTAGGGGTTAGCATGGTGCTCTCAAGCATCAGATGATTGAAGAGTCTTGGATTGAAACCCAGATCAGACTACAAAATAATAATAATGCCACTGGTACTGGTTAATCGTGTGGTAGAAATTGCTGTATGGTGCGCTCTTTATCACAGCGGTTAACCAGTGGGACAGCAGACTAAAAAAATACCAAAAGCAGAAACTACGAAAGTAATCTCTGTAAACACGTGCGGTTGACATGAGTGGAAAAATTGATTTGATATTACCTTTCCCTGAGAGGGTCGTTCACCGGATAGTAGTGACTTTGCAAACAGCTCCTCATTGTACCTCTGTACGTACAGCAAGACTGGGAGTGAGGAGAGGGTTAGACCTCCCCCATTACCTCTCTTTACTCCCTTGCTTTCCTCTATCTCTCCGTATAACAAAGGCTGTAACTCATCGTTAATCTACAATCAAACAATCAATCAATCAATCAGCCAATCAATCAATCAATCGATTGCTATGAGATTATTCCGATGGTCATGGAGACTATAGGCTGGAGCAGATTTCATCAACGTCATGGCAGACAGATTGCGCTGCATACCCGGGATTAGCGAGAGACCTCTTTTCCTTGGCAGAGACTCTCAATCGCTCTGCAGAGGTTTAATGCGGTTTGCTTTCGCGGCTCTTTCAATCTAGTCGATCTCGAGTAGTTGGGCCACGATTCATTCTGTTCTTAATGAATTGCTTTTATACAAACCCACCAGGTATTTACACCCAGGATTTAAAAAATCAATCAATCAATCCATCAATCAATCAATAGAGTAAGAGAGGGAGAGAGAGAGGCCACATGTTGCAACTTGAACTCCTTATTAACCTACAATAAATAGATTCATGAATCAATCAATACACTAATCAATCAATCAATCACTTAATAAATTAATCAATCAATCAATCAATCAATCAATTCTATAATAATTCTATTCTGGTCCTTTATCAAAATATTTCTTCATTAATTAATTGCAGCTTCAGCCTGTTATCGAGCCTGCAATGTGTGATCATATTATTAGTCTCTGATTCTAAATCCATGTTCGACAATTAACTTACAATTATTTGTAGACTACTTACTGTTAATATTATAACTGGTTGCGGTTATCTTTATAAGTTGTGTTACAAATATATGATAATAATTAAACTCAATTTTGTTGAAAGATTTTTTAAATAATGCGATAAACGTAATTATAGTTTTTCAGTTTATTTGTTCTGTTTGTTTGACAACTCTTATAATCATTTGTTTAACTTCAGTTTATTTCTTAGCATCCTAGAGTCTAGGCTATGTATTAATCGTGAAGCATAGGCTATTAGGCTACGTATGCTAATTCTATTTTGTTTACCTTTGAAAAGGCTTAATTGTTTGAGTAAAAAAATTGTATTACATGTAGGCTATGTTATACAGTTGTGCAGGCGATTGCTGCGTTTTCTGTTGTCGTTATTTGGATCTTTCACACTTATTGTGGTGTTGTTTACTTTCTTTCTATCTTTCGTAGCATTGTATTTCTTCACTTTTTTATTCCTCTTTCTTTGTTAGATGTTTATTTTTCTGTTCCAAAATCTGACAGATTATGAATTACAAAATGAAATTTTTAGAGTAGCATGCATTCCAGAGAATGGTGAATTAAAGAAATTGCTCGCTGGGGCTCTGGCTGGTAACGATATCAATGATATTGAATTTAAGTATTACACTCCAGATCAATTGAATAGCTTAAAAAATCGTTGCAGTAACATCAACTTATCTATATTTCACATAAATAT
>JAQFZF010002655.1:0-12171 GCA_034695365.1 Enchytraeus norvegicus
ATTTTTTTTACAACTTTTGATCATTAAGAACCGAACTAGAACTAAAATTATTACAAATTTACTCGAACTAGAACTGAACTACAACTAAAATACCTGAACTAGAAATATGTGAACTGAACTAAAACTAAAATTATTTTATTCTTCAAGAACTTAAACTGAACTAAAATAGAAATTATTCTTTCAGAACTGAATAAGAACGAAACGAAAACTAAATTTCAAAACGAAAATGTCACTGAGAGCAACGCTTTTATAAGTCCATTCTGTTAATGGTAGTAACTCATACATGCAGAGATTGCAGACAGTCTCATATACAAACAAGCTATTATAGCCTATAATACATACACAATATTGCATATTAATTAGGCAGAATCTCAAAATGTGAAATTTTAACTTACAGTGTAGCTACTCAGTATTTAATATTCAATTGTTCCAGTCAATTGATAGCACAAGGACCTGTGACGAAAGTCCTGCGATTAATGTACGAGTAGCTTTATTTATTGGAATAATCACAGGCGCCGACTTTGCACATTGAGTACCGGGGCATCTAAAATCCAAACAGTTATCAAGAACTTAATCCCCAATTCAATATGTTAACCATATTGTATGCCTAACGCCAATTCTAATATACAATTATGTAAAAGAAATTGGTAACGGTCCTACCATCCTACTAACGGATATTATTTGTCGAGGTAATGTTTTTCTAAATAGGCCTAAATTAAGAATTTGATTATTAATGATAGGCCTATTTAATTTAAATCTGACATTTAAAATGAAACACCGAACATAAGAAAAATTGGACAAGCAAAAGTTACCGGGAAAACCATACTCTTACCCTGTTTCTTTTAAAAGTAGGCTACCGGGCAAAAATCCCGTTGCCCTTGTTGAGTCGGCGCCTATGTACTGGATACAATTGAAATCTGGTTACAAAATGCACGGGTTTCTAGTCATTTTTACAATAGTAAGTGTAGACAGTGACTTACCGAAACTAAATTATTGCCGGTTATCGTTTCCCTCTTGACTCTGATTTTCTTACTCCTAAATTTTCTGATAATTGCTGGCACAACTGCTGTGGTATCAATGGTTCCAATGTCCTCAGTTGACACTAAAGATTCAGAAGCTTCTATGTTTGACTCTGCATCTGTTTTCAACTTAAACGTTTTCATTGAATCTACTCGATCTTCTTCGTCGATCAATGCTCTCTTCATATGCATGTGAGGCTTATCCCTGACTTCTCTCTTCCTCCTTGCGAACATTCTGCCAAGTTTTGGAGACACCACAACAGAGCCTGAGAACGGCATGGTACTCTGTGAGGCTGGCGTGAGAGAATTTGCTGGCGGGTGAACACTCAAAGGTACAGATGTGAAATGTGCTGAAAAGTCAGCCATAGAAAGAACATGAGAAGTTAAGTGTGTGGTGAGAGTAGTTGAGCCAGAAACTGTGTGTGCTTCTGGAGATGAAACGGAGAGAACGTGGGACTGACCCAAACCAATAGACACTACTGCAGGATGTAGAGTAGAAATGAAACCTGCACTGAGCTGTGACAGAGAATTTAATTCTGATCTCGCAGAATTAGAAACAACCTGCAGCGTAGACGTAGGATGGAAATCTGAATTGAAAAGCGTTGGCGTAAATCTATGATCTGAATGAACAGATACGAATGTTGGAGTGGTATGTTCCATGCTGAGTGGTGGATGTGGTATTCCAGATTGGGATGAGTAAGGAATGGAATACGATGGCAAAAGTGTTGGATGACTAGAATATGACAGAGCATTTGTGGTATGTAAAGATGAAGATGGCATCTGCAGTGTTTGAGTGGCACGAACAGTCGATGGATGGATGGACAATGTTGAAATGCCTACATTGGAGTGGATTTCTGTGTGAAACAGATCTGTGGACCCAACAGCTGATGACATATGATGGTTTGAGATAGACACAGTAACTGGATTTGTTCCTAACCATTCTCTGGATGTCGCACCACCTGGCAAGAATGTTGGAATAGATGACATCACTAATGATGTCGAAATTGCCATGGATGATGTGGTGGTACCATGTGGAGTTGGAATTACATTGGAATGGTAGCCGTGGAAACTGGTCGTCACAGCGTCAGTGTGAGGAATGTCAAACGAAATGGTGTTCGATACCCGTGATGGCAAGAGAGCTACAGACGGCATCAGATGACTACCTAATGTAAACACACCGTAGATATTCGTAGACTGTACTCCAGTTTCATGTGAATTATGCCATGAACCAGACACATGTAAATCTGATGCATGCTCGGAAATAGACGTGGCAATTGATGCAATAACTCCAGTAGCATGCCAAATAGAAGGCGTTGGAGAGATAATAGATGTCGGAGGCGTTGTGGAAGAGGTAAGGATTGATGATAATCTACTGGAAGCGATGGAGGTAGGAGATGAGGCAGGTTGGGATGGGAAAGAAGGATGTGGGGGTGTAGTTATGTTACGAAACGCTGCCTCGAATGCTACACGTAGACCTGCGTAGAAACATTATAATAAAAGGCAGTATAAAACTGTATTCGTATAATTAACTATCGCAGAAGATTCTTTCAAATTTGGATGTGCAACAGAAGTTTATGGTTAAGAAACTTATTTTAATAAGAGAAAAAGGTTTGAAACTTATAAAGAGATTAATATGGCAAAATAAGATAAGGGTTCATGATCAATTGTTACTATTATGTTAAGCCTATTGACTCCCCAATTTTTTCTCTCAAATGTTGTACCCCTTCCACTGCCATTAATTTGTCATCCAGAGTCATATAATCGTCAGTCCACCCCATCTCCTCCCGATGAAATCGTAATATGTGTGTGCTGAGCTCCTTATAATAACTAATGTGTGATTGCTTTAATGTAATAACAAATTAATATTTATATATATAATATATATATATATATATATATACAATTAATATTATGTATACGGAATATTAGGACACGACATAAATTATTATTGTCAATGGAACGGAAAGAAATACTGTAGGATACTAGGAGTAGACCTTATTGTAGCTTAGTGCTAGTAACTACTAACTGGTCTTGACTTTATTTGCAGCACGAAGCCGGAATATCCGCTATTATGTTGTGCTCCTCTGAAGTCATGATCATATTAGTAGGCCTAGATGTTTCAGTCTAGACCTACTAACTTATTTTCATGGAAATGTTATGTTGACATTAGGCAGCATCAAACTCGACTTTACATTTATTATTAATTTATGTCACGGCTAGTGAACAACAGAGCATTTGCTCTTTCATGTTTGTGCCGGTTTCCTTCATTTGATATTGTCACAAGAACGACATTTAATATTATTAATTATTAATTATTATAATTCAATATTTATATGTTTAACATTTCTCTTGCTCTTTGCACTCATGTCAGTTGCCTACTGATGCTGTACCAGATCCTTGGATGTAGACAGAATACCCGTTTATTACTCGTACTGACAATCGCAGTGTGTTGCAAACATTTAAGAGGAGTAATAATAGAAAGAGCACGAACATTTCATTACAATTTATTGTAAACAGTTCACAGTTAGAAATATTGATGTACTAACTTAGAGTAATAAATAAAATAATTATTGAATCTACTTGTCTATCCCGATTCAATAAAAATAGTGGTGTTGTGTTCCATATTGGAATCATAAATTAATAAAGGAATAAAACCAAACTGTAAAACTGAGAGATAAGTAGAAACACACTCGAAGTTCTTACCCTGTTCCATCAGTATGTACAACATCTCACTGGACTCCTCACCGGTGGTTATGTTGATCCTCATCACAAGGTTGGGGCTAGCATGAGGTGACCGGGTTGGGCTGGGTGGAGCAGTGGTTGTAGGTCTCTCTGTGGTGAACACCGCCGTGGAGAAAAACGGGTTCGACACCGTAGTTGAAGGGATTATCTTTGTAATGTTTCTGATGGACATGGTTTCGTTTGATGGGGCGGCTGTACTAAAGAATATGATCATGGTATCATTGTGATATAGTAGTGACGAAGGTGTAGTTGCTATGGTAACATTATGCGGTAAGAGTGACGAAGGTGTAGTTACTATGGTAACATTGTGCGGTGGCAGTGACGAAGGTGTAATTGCTGTGGTAACATTGTGATGTGGTAGTGACGAAGGTGTAGCTACTGTGGTAACATTTTGCGGTAGCAGTGACGAAGGTGTAGTTGCTATTGTAACATTATGCGGTAGCAGTGACGAAGGTGTAGTTGTTATGGTAGCATTTTGCGGTGGCAGCAACGACGGTGTAGTTCCTATGGTAACATTATGAAATGTCTTAGAAGAATGCATAATTTCTGTGGTGACATTTAATGTTGTTGACAAATGAAGACCTAGTGTGGTGAAGTTTTGCAGCGACCAGGTGGCATTTGGCACAGACATGGTAGCCGTAGGTCTTGGCCAAATAAACATTGTTTCATTCATTGGCATCACTGTAGATCTTGACGAGACTGTTGATGGTAATACTCCGATAGTCACGTTAGAAATGGTCGAAGTAGCAACTGGCGACACCATAGTAACATGTAGCGCGTTCGTGGAATGAATTGACAAATTTGTTATTGAAATGGTACCATGTGTAGACGAAGGAGTAACTCCTGGTGTTTTCATAGTCATATTTCCAGTTATTGGAGTAACAATTGAAGTTGGATGAGCATCTGTATGCAAAATTGTTTCAGCTGGATGAATTGAGTCAGAAATATGTCCAGTGGAATGCATATTCACCATAGAGTTTAAGGTTCCACTGAAATCTGGATGAGCGGTATGGGTGGCAGTTGGTAGTTCCACGATAGCCCAAGGCATAACTGCAGTCACATTTGTTGCGTTGTGAGTAATAATCGAGGATATACTCGATCTAATGTCAAACAACGATGTTGTGGGTTGTGAAATGTTATTCGAATGCATTGACACGATCGTTGTACTACTAAAATGATACTGAGATAACATAGTATTACTATATGAGACAGTTGCGGTCGAATTGAAAAGTCGAAATGTTTGGATTGCCAGGCTTGGTAGCAAGGTTGCCGCGTAAATGTCACTGCTTCCTGACAACAACGTCGTTACTGGATGAGGTGTTACACGGCCTTGCGTATTTGAGGTTCCGCTTTGAATCCCAGAAGCAGTTAAAATTTGACCACTAGTCATCTCCGATCGTGCTGGCTGTATAGGCATAATAACTATTCCAGAATAGTTACCTCTTAGAGCGGCTTCAGTTGGTACGAAGATGCTGCTTGGTATGCCAGTACCTGTTGCATGGATATCACTGTTGTGTAACATCCCTCCAGGTCCCCCATTGTTTCTCATAGTCGCCATCAATGTCGGTCCAGCATGGCTGGACATTTGTGACGACACTGACGTCCCGCTAGAAGGAATAGGAGTGAATACAGAATTGCTCCGGAATGTCATAACCATCGCGGTGTGAATGGTGCTATTTGACAACGTTGTTGCTGTAATGTGTAAAGAATGAGGAAACGATGTTGCAGTAAAGTGTTCTGAATGAGGAAACCATGTTGCAGTAATGTGTTCTGAATGAGGAAACCATGTTGCAGTACCCATAGCAGAACTCTGTATTGAAGCCACAATAGAACTAGAATGATTATCAACGGTGGATTTAAAAGCGGGTAAAACACTAGCGATAATTGATGCAGACGAATTAGCAGTCCCAACACTGATACCTTGGGATATCGTTGACATAACAGTCCCAAATGAGGACATAGTTTCCGATATTCTTCCAGTTGTGGAAATTACTCTGGATATATGTATAGCTACTGAAGTTGGATGGATACCAGACAACTGTGTAAACACTGAAGTTGGATGTATTCCAGATATTTGCGTAACCGTTGAAGTTGGATGTAACCCAGATATTTGTACTGTTGAAGTTGGATGTAACCCAGACATTTGTGTAAACGCTGAAGTTGGATGTATTCCAGACATTTGTACCACTGTAGTAGGATGTATCCCAGGCATTTGTACCTCTGTAGTTGGTTGTATCCCAGACATTTGTGTAATAGTTGAAGTTGGATGTAACCCAGACATTTGTGTGACCGCTGAAATTGGATGTATTCCAGACATTTGTGTGACCGTTAAAGTTGGATGAAACCCAGACATTTGAGTAACCGTTGAAGTTGGATGAAACCCAGACATTTGTGTAACCGCTGAAGTTGGATGTAATCCAGATATTTGTGTAAACTCTAAATGTAACCCAGATATTTGTACCGCTGAAATTGGATGTATCCCAGATATTTGTGTGAACCCTGAAGTTGGATGTAACCCAGATATTTGTGTAACCGCTGAAGTTGGATGTAACCAAGATGTTTGTGTAACCGGTGAAGTTTGATGGATCCCAGATATTTGTACCGCTGAAGTTGGATGTAACCCAGATATTTGCGTAACCTCTGAAGTTGGATATATCCCAGACATTTGTGTAACGGCTGAAGTTGGATGTAACCCAGACATTTGTACGGCTGAAGTTGGATGTATCCCAGACATTTGTACCGTTGAAGTTGGATGTGTCCCAGACATTTGTGTAACTGCTGAAGTTGGATGTATCCAAGCCATTTGTGTAACTGCTGAAGTTGGATGTATCCCAGACATTTGAGTGACCGCTGAAGTTGAATGAATCCCAGACATTTGTGTAACCGTTAAAGTTGGATGCATCAAAGTCATTTGTGTAAGCATTGATGCCATTACATTCACAGGTCCACCTGTGTTTTTTCTTACCGTACCAACGGAAGACAGAAACGGTATGTGTGAATCTATATGGTTATCACTAGCTGTTGCGTGGTAGGTTAGATGTATGGCAGATACTGCAATTATGTTACTTAATATGTTAGATAACGAAGATGGTGAGCTTGTATGTAAACCCTCTGTAATCCTACCGCTTAACATATGCAGAGACATTGAAGACGTCGTATGATGTGAATCAAAATTGCTCACCGACAAAGAAAATAGACTACCAGATGATGATTTCCTTGCTGATGCCATTGTCAGTAAATTCGACAATGCTGATAAGCTAACATGATCTGTAACATGATCTGTAACATGATCTGTAACATGATCTATTACGTGATCTGTAACTTGATCTGAAACATGATATGTGAATCTTGACGGTTGATTCGTTATCAAACTCTGTGACGTAGAACTCCATGTCGCTGTAAAGTTAATTGATGGAGTCGCCGCCGACGAAGCTCTGATGGTGGTTGGTATCTGGGGTAGAGAAGGCATGAGCGTGGGCAGCGATGATTGATTCACATCAGCTGTTGTAGCGGCCATCACACTGGGAGCAGGAAAAAAAAGAAAAGTCATCAGAAGTAGTCCTATGACAGATGCAGAGGAAGAGTTGCTTCTTTGTTGCTGTTGAGAAATATTGCTGAATTGACTTGCGGCAGATGCCCTCGATTCCACAGAACCACTTCCTATGCTATCGTTTCTGGAACTTTGATTTGGTATACTCGACACATTACCAAAAATATAACTAGTCAGATTTTGTCGTTGAATTGTGCTGCCTTTCGTTCCATGTACTTCTACCATAGGTGTGCCAATTCGAATGTTATTAGACTCAACTGAATCTGTGAAAGCAGAGTTTCTTGTTCCATTGTTACTATTAACTGAATATGGTTGTGAGTTAGGTGATATATTTGTTGATGCAATCAAATCATTACTCTTTAAACTCCAAAGATTCTCTGTTTTGTAACTGCTATGATCACTTGTCATAGGACTGCTCTGCTGTACGGACTTAGACGAATTTGACTCTGTTAAGTATATTGAGCCATGCATTGATATCTGAGCAGGATTTGATGATGCTACAATCGTGGACACAGCAGGATTACTGGTATTGGTGTTAATCGATTTTCCAGCACTTACAGGATCTGAGCTAATGCTTGACATTTGATTAGCCCTAAGGGACGTTGAACTTACATTTACACTGCTACTATTTATATTCAAAGTAGTCCCAGTACTTACCATAGTAATAACCGAAACTTGAGTAGCCCTAAGGTAAGTTGAACTTACAAAATTTGCATCGCTACTATTCATAATCACAGTAGTTCCAGTAATCACCGTAGTAAGAGATGCTGCATTTACATTTGCACTGCTATTATAATTATTTATATTCAAAGTTGTCCCAGTAGTTCCATGTATTCCACTTGAATTTTCCGACATTCTGGTTGATGAAATACTAATGGCAGTCAACGAGCTACTATTTATTAATGTAGCAGTTAAAGATGGAGCAACGTCAGACACTCTTATCCATGACGGTACATTGGTACCTGTGAACGATGCAGTAGTTTGAGATATTCCACTTGAATATATCGATATTTTTGATGGTGATACACTTGTGACATTCGGAGAACTATTATGTCCACCGGTTAACGATGGAGTACCTTCAGACACCCTTCCCATTGACTGAACACTGGTGCCAGTGAGTGATGTAATGGCTTGAGAGATTCCATTTGAATTTACCGATACTATGGATAGTGAAATACTCAACGAACTACTATGTACAGTAGTGGACGACGGAGTAACTTCAGAATCCGTTAACGATGACTGAACACCTGAAGATGATGTCATTGATTGAGATAATCCACTTGAATTTACCGACACTCTTGATGGCGATATACTGATGTTATTGAACGAACTACTAAAACCAACAGTTGACGGAGTAACTCCAGAATCCATTAGCGGTGACTGAACAATCCCTAAAGATGACGTCATTGTTTGAGAGATTCTACTTGAAATTACTGATTGGCCTATGCTGGATGACGAGAAATTCGTGATATTCGGCGAATTATTATTATATATTCCAGCCAACGATAAAGCAACTTCAGAAATGGTTAGATCTTGCGAAGATTGTACTCTATTTGATTGTGGAGAATGCGATAAAAAACCTGATGGAATGACAGCTGTACTAGATTGAGACCTAAGAAGTAGACTAGATGCTTGAAATTGCCTAATTGTGATAGGATGAACTACATCGGAGGAAATGTTGGCACTATTTGATGATGCACCATCTGCAATTGTTGTATTTTTGAGCACTGGGTAACTAGACCAGGACGATTTATAATCTTCTGAGCTCACCAGGCCAGCTGCTAAGAACACGGATGATTTGGACAGTGTCTCAGTCGCTAAGTGCTGTGCTGTAGTTATCACCTTGTGCGATGAAGTAACAAGATAAGAAGACGGACTTGCACCACTGGGAAGCTTATAAATCGTTTCAATCGTAGGCTGAGTCTCAAGAGTATTGGACCTAAATGATGTCATATTACCAGATGAAGCTATAAATCTGGTTGACGCCACAGGTTCAGAATATAAATTAGCTTTCTTCACAGTATTTACACTTTCAGAAAATTGTCCCAATGTTTCAGATGGGCTAATAGCTACAGTTGGAGCACCATATATTGTATTCGTTCTAACTTGAGCAACCATAACGCTTGACGGAGAAAAAGCCATTTCATTTGAGATACCAGAAATAATTTCGTTTGGCCTATTAATCCCAGAACTAGGAGGGATCAAACTTGATGGATTTGTAGTTGGATATATGTTTGTGCTCGTCGCCGTCAATGGACTAAATTCACTTACAACTTTACTAAATTCTACCAACGAATTCCTGTTCTGAGGTCCGGAAACTGTTGCGACTATATTTGAATTTGTATGTAAATCTGTAGACCTTGCAAATTGGTTCGACAACGAACTCTGTGAGAGGTTACCCCACGCTGCAGTGAAGTTAATTGACGATGTAGCAGTCAAGGAAGCTCTTGCCAGCTGAATTGACAACGAGAGTGAAGGAGCAATTATTGATGACGACCGAACAGCAGACATGGATCCATTATATGTACTCGGTGTAGTAGAGGTAGGGATTGAGTGAGTAGGGCTGTTGTAAAAAGCGGTAGGGTAAATAGAGGCAGGAGTGGCATATACAGATCCATTATATTGACTCAGAGGCGTAGGTGTGTGGTAAGTAGAGGTAAGTGTGACAGTAGGTGTGTGGTAAGTAGAGGTAAGTGTGACAGTAGGTGTGTGGTAAGTAGAGGTAGGTGTGACAGACACAGATCCATTATATTGACTCGGCGGGGTAGGTGTGTGGTAAGTAGAGGAAGGTGTGGCAGACGCAGATCCATTATATTGACTCAGCGGCGCAAGTAAGTGGTAAGTAGAGGTAGGTGTGGCAGACACCGATCCATTATATTGACTCAGTGGCATAGGTGTGTGGTAAGTAGAGGTAGGTGTGGCAGACACAGATCCATTATATTGACTCAGCGGCGTGTCTATGTGGTAAGTAGAGGTAGGTGTGGCAGACACAGATCCATTATATTGACTCAGAGGCGTAGGTGTGTGGTAAGTAGAGGTAGGTGTGACAGTAGGTGTGTGGTAAGTAGAGGTAGGTGTGACAGACACAGATCCATTATATGGATTCAGCTGCGTAGGTGTGTGGTAAGTAGAGGAAGGTGTGACAGACACAGATCCATTATATTGACTCAGAGGCGTAGGTGTATGGTAAGTAGAGGTAGGTGTGGCAGACACAGATCCATTATATTGACTCAGAGGCGTAGGTGTGTGGTAATTAGAGGTAGGTGTGGCAGACACAGATCCATTATATTGACTAGGTGGCGTAAGAGAGGCGGAAGTAGGGTAAATAAGGGTACGTGTGCCAGAGATCTGCACATTTACATTTGCGGTATCCATGATGGAACTATGTCCCTGGGTATATTGAAGTGCGGTATTAGAAATTCTATAAATTTCACTCACAGTATACGCCTGCATTAGATTTTGCTTAGAGGTATGTACATCTTTAACAGTTAATGAAGACAGGTTTTCAGAGTCCATTGCAGTCGACATTGAAGTCGAATAATTATTTGTAGGTTGGTAGAAATTAGAACTTAAATTCGAATTGAGACGTTGAGAGAAATTCGAAAACACCTCTGATGCTGAATTGGTCACCAAAATATTTGATGAAGGGGCAACTGTTGCAGAATTCAATGCTACCGTGGTTTGTTCAGCAGAATGTGGCATAAGATCAGAAGCTAAATTTGTATCGTGAAATAAAGTAATGCTTGGGTGCAATGTTTGGCTACCTTTTACTGTGGCAGTTTGCGTGTTGACCGGAATAAGAAAAATTGCGACAGTTAATAATATAATCATAAGAACTGGGATGAATTGGAGATAAGTATTAACGTTAAAATCAAGTAACCACAATAACATTTTGAAAATAAATATGCTAGTGGCAGATCAATTATAGATATAATTGGAGAGAAAATGATACAAATGCAACGAAGAGATTATCAGAATGTCCGTAACAAGAACTAAAAAATCATGGAATGTATCGAAGCAAAGAGAGGTGTGTGAATGCAGTGTAGTAGAAGAAATAAGCAAGATAAAATTAAGCTGAATTGTGAAATAGTCTACACCATCGATCTATTACTAGAAAGTCTAGATACGTTAACGGCTAATATAACTGGGCGAAAATAGAGTTAATAGAGGTCATTGTTAGTTCACTTCCGGTTTGCAGTATTTAATGATTTATACATAGTTACTATGGGTACAGATATCAACATCTGGTGTTTGTGTCAAATTTTGAGGATGTGGAAGTACATTACCGTTCTTGTTCTCAAATCTTCTGGTTCTTAATCCTATGGTCTACACCAACTCGTGCTCAATGCAGATTGCTGTTTCCTGGAAATGCTGCGAAAAACTTTTATACAGATTCTGGTTAAGACCAATTGATGCCAGAGGTTCGCTTGTTTACTGACGTACAAATACTCGATCACTTGATTTGATTAGATGTTTTGAGGCTGTTCTGAGACCTACTGTATTTAAGAGTGTGCATATACTAGTTGACGATTGATTGGTTCACTGTTTCAACCAACACAGTAAGCGATTGATTGCTTCACAATTCCTGAGCGATTATGATTTTCAATAATTAGAATTTCAGAAGCCGCAGTGTCATCTGTCAATTGATTGATTTATAAATGCTAGATACATGTACTTCATGCTGTCAGTACAGATCATATAGATGAACTTCCAATTAATGCAGTATTCGTTGTTCTCTAGAAACACAGAATTACACCTGATTTCATAACCTGAAAATACTACAATACATTGTTAATTCTATATATATATATAATATTCTTTTATTTCAACTCCATCTGTCAAACGCAGATAGTTACATCA
>JAQFZF010002656.1:0-12170 GCA_034695365.1 Enchytraeus norvegicus
ATCAGGAGATTTATTTTAACTACTATATTTTATCTATACTTCTCTTTTAAACACAATAAATCTATTTTATCATATTTTTTAGCACAGGGTCGTTTACCACCCAGGCAATAAAGAAAACCCAAAAAACTATAAAAATAGATTTTAATTAAAATTGATTTTAATTTTAATGACAATTTAATGACGCATTTGAAGGCCCATAGATTGTCTTGTTATTTATGATGATGTTGCAATCTAAATATTTTCTCTATTGATGTTAATATAAATAAATGTCTTAGACTTTCTCATATTAGACAAATATAAACATTGAAATTTAACATTTTAATTAATCTTTTGAAAGGCGACATTGAGTTTAAGTTAAGAATAGCCTCAATCACTTAGCTAATCTGAAGCTAAGTTTTACGTTTGATTCCCTATCTCAAGAATTCATCCAGCGACGACCCGGCGTGGATTTGAACCTATCATTCATAGCCGGCAATTGTTCTACCGATCAAGACAGTTCAACTGGGACGGTTCAATAACAGCTGCTCATGTTTGTAAGAGGCGACCATTCCCGATTATGCTGTAAAAAGTAAAAATTGATATATGGATTCAACACAAAGATGGACTACAGAATAATCAATAGATCTACATCAGGACCAAGTGTTTGGAACAGACTGCCTGTTAACCTGTGGGACTCGCAACGCTCATTATCATTTTCAAAAAGACTAACTGTACTCTCTCTCTCTCTCTCTCTCTCTCCCTCTCTCTCTCTCTCACTCTCTCTCTCTCTCTCTCAGAGCACTGCCTATCGGCCGGTCCATGGCATACACCATAGAGTTTTATGCATATTTTCTGGAGACAATTTTGCTTTCTGAGAGGTCTCCTAAACCAGCCGACTAACGCAGGTCGGCTTCTACGAAAACGTACAGCTATCGGTTGTCTATTCTTATGTTTCCCGATCCAACAAGGCTGTATTATGCGATATTAAATATAAATCAGCTGCACTAGTTCTAGAGTTGCATATCACAATGAGCGGAGCATATATACTACTAAATCTTATAATTTATTTGATTATTAAGCATGGAAACACCACAACAATACTCTGCTGATACCCATCCCCCCCCTTTCCCCCCATTAATCACCCCTTCCCCTAACTCTTGGGCTCTGGTGTGGCGAATGAACTGTAATGGCGCTCAGTTAAATGTCATCTAAAAGCCTTTCTGGGTGAAAATATTCGAGATATTCCTGGCAGGTAAATTTACTTGTAATTAAGGTTCTGAGTTTTCGTGTAGATAATTCCAGTCTGAACTGAGATAGAGAAGATTGGATGTAGATTGCTCAAGATTCCCTAATAGCACGAGATTCTAATTACATATGTACACTTAAGAGCCCATTAGTGACTTGCCTCTAAGCATTTGACAGAATATCTCCTAAAAATACAGTAAACACTATAAAGTAGTAGCGTCTTCAGCTCAAGGTTGCTGTCAGAGACATAAGAAAGGCTGGAAATTGAATCCGCGGCCTCTTGATTACCTGGCAGGTTTGCAATCGAGTTGGATAATTTTACGTACATTGCTTCATGAAGTGATTGTGATATATATATATATATGATATATGTGATATGGTCACTACCGGATACAGAACCCCGGACCATCTGATTACTTGGTCTGTTGTCAAGGCTACCTGATAACTAATGACGCAATGACTTTTTCTAAATGATAATTTTAATTTCATACGGAGACGATGGACTAAGATACGTTTCAATTACTCCTTCACATTAGCTTGGAAGACGAGGCTATAATTAAAATCAGAGTGATTGGTGTAATAATTGTAATGTAGATAAATGTAGCATGTACGTCAGAACTAAATATAACATTGATAGTATATACTGTACCTATGCTATATAGGCCTACTGTATAACATTGATAGTATATACTGTACCTATGCTATATAGGCCTACTATATAACATTGATAGTATTGAAGTAAACACTTTGAAGAAATGAATTCAGAGTCATGTGGTTGGCGATATTATTGTAGATTTGTAAGCGGCAAAACTTGTCATAGTCTACTGATAATTATTTCTTCAATGCAGTGATCTTGCGGGTTCAAGAAAAAATATCAACCGACTACGCCAAAAAGTCAACTCTCTCCTTATTAATGAGCATTGAGCACATCATCGACCAACTGAACATGCTGATTATAGCACTTCTTATATCACCCCTGAAATAATACAGTTATTTCTTCATGGCAATGTAAACTTCATAAAGTGATTCTCTGCTGCTTTCGCACTGAGTGGCGTCGCCAGGATTTAGGTTGAGGATGGGGGGCATGAAAAAAAATTGTACACGCGTGCTCTCTCAAAGTCTGAAAAAATTTCGAAAGTGAAGCAAGCCCCCAAAAATGGAGTTCTCTCAGCGCGTAATGTTATTAATAAAGCGCGTAATTTTTGAGAGCGGAGCGAGCGAAAAAAGGGACTCTTCATTAGGCTACAACTGTTTGCTCCACTCAAAATTATCTAGATCCACCACTGTTCTTCATGATCTTACCAGTATTAAAAATACGAACTAGCATGTAAAAACATTTAGCAAAAAGTTGAAGGGGACACGTGTCCCGGTTCCCCAATGGTAGCGACGCTTCTTTTCGCACTAAATGCGTGCTGGCCGCCTCATTTGATCGAGTAAATTTGGTTGATATATTCTCAAGGTGGCCTGTTACTGCGCATTTATGTAGCAATCTTTATACTTATTTTATAGGCCCAAGTGTAAATTGTAATTGATCGAGTAAATATGGCGGAAAGCTTTGATACAGAGCTCAAGTAGGAATTAATAATTATGGAGTAGACGATGGAGTGGTGGAGTGGACAATCAGTATAGAGCAGAGTCCATAGACAGGGTTATACCTGTTGCAGATGATAAGAGCTAAATACAGCCAGGCATGCTACTGCATGGGGCTTCTTTTAGCAGAGAATTGTGAGTTATTACTATCTTTCTCATCATTTTAGGTGTGGAAAACGCAAAGCCTTTGTGATGAGACGGACTTATTAGGTTGGTCGATGGTGTGCTCATTAAAGAGCAACATAATTGATTGTGTTCACGAATTTTTGCTTGGACCTGCTACGTGGCAGGCACTGGATAGATAGACTATCTTTCTTACTAACGAGGGCTCTCTCCATAAACCAAATGATTCAAGACCGCTACCTTTACCTGTGCACACTGCACACTCCACCATGCATATTGCTTTCGAACACATGGAAATATACTATTAGGCGATTTTCGGAGGCGATTTTGGACGTTAAAAGTCGAATATTAAGTCTGTTTCGTGTCCTAACGGCCATATCAGTGAGGGGCGTGCCTGGGAATCGAACCAATGGAACCCGAGTCTAGCAATCAACCAATGTGCTATCGGCTTAGCTTACTATTCTTCGAATCGTATATTATGAAGAGTCTATGAAATATTTCATAGTCGTCTCTTATTATAATTACCAGGGCGGATATAGAATATATTTAGGAGGTGCGAATTTACCAGAAAATCCCAGGTGCTGAAAAAAATGTACCAGAAATACCAGGTTTCTGGGATATATTGCAGGAATCTGGCAAGGACTCTAATAAGCTTATTGTTTTTTTAAACTTTGATGGGGAGGGAG
Organism: Enchytraeus norvegicus; assembly: GCA_034695365.1. Classification (NCBI taxonomy): domain Eukaryota; kingdom Metazoa; phylum Annelida; class Clitellata; order Enchytraeida; family Enchytraeidae; genus Enchytraeus; species Enchytraeus norvegicus. Next base: position 3,624 of record JAQFZF010002656.1, read on the forward strand.
GCGATCTCCCCCGCTGAACCCACCACTGCTATGCGATACGAAACACGTTCAAATTAATTCTAAGGTTTCTCAACTGTTCGAATCCACCACGAGTAATTTATACGACATTATATGAAAAAGCATTCTGGCCTAAATGACCGGCAGCCGAATTCTGAATCTAAATAGGCCGTTGAGACAAGCCTATAACTTAAGACTGCTAAGGGAAGCCTTCATCACATCACATCTTGCTATGGTGTAACACGGTCTCTGCTAACATTTCTAGTCCTCGGATTACCAGCGTGCCTATGAATGAGACTTACCGCTTGAATTTTAACATCTGAATTATAATTAGATCTATTACGTCTGAATTGATCATGATCGATTTGTTACATATTAAGCTGCTGTGATATGTGCGGCTATAGAAAGCAAATAGGCTGCCTAATGGCTGTGCGAGACATGTGGCTCACCTGAACATACAAGATTACATCAATATTGTTCGTTACAAGCTAATTTAATCAAAATATTATATAATATGAATTAAATTTTTTCCTTCATTTTCACACGTAACAACCGTGCGTATTAATGAGGTTTCCGCTTATAATTTCTGTTTTTTGTATTTTGTGGGAGTCTGCCACAGTGGCGTCTAACAAAGGCGGAGTTAGGAGATCGATTCCCTAGAGAAAACTGGGGGATTGCGAATCACAGGGTTTTTTGGGATTTGGGTTAACCCCCTCCCCAGAATCTCCCACTACAACTGGGGGGGGGGGGGTTAGATTCGAAGATTCATAATCTGAATACATACGATGCAACACAGCACATTTTGCATAGAACAATTTCTACTCACAGCATGTTAATTATACAAATGGAATTCAAACGAGGAATACAAGTTTAAGCTAAAATGTAAAATATAAACTCACGCAATACATCACACTTAAAAACTTCACTCGCAATCGCGACGCCAGTGCTGGACACATTACGACGCTAACTTTCCTAAATCTCATGCATATCAATACAATTCATAGTTTCATATAGGAATACACCAACAACGATAATTTGATGCTTCAGCGAGAATTATAAATGCCTGAGCGAATCAATGTAAAATACAAAAATTGAAAACAGCACAAATAAAACTATAGTATAACACGTAGAATACACCAGTTTCATTGTATAAAAGTACACAAGGTCACTTATAATTAATCAGCAGTCAAAATCATAAAGATTATGCAGAGTTTGACGTTGGAGTTTCTCTCTCGAAAGCACCATGACCGGCAGGTCAAGCCAAAATTCAAACTGCATATATCTCTAAAGCGCGTTTGAATGACACGCTAACCATAAAGGGGCAAAAATAGAGATGTAAAATCAACAAGTACTTGAGTATCAAGAAGGTAATATGTGTAATATAATGATTTACCAACACAGTTAATATCCACAGAAATTTGCTCATAAAATATGTCAACAAGCTTAGATGTGAAAGCTACAAGCCTACAACATGAAGATGGAATGTAGGCAGGCTAGAAGAAGGCACAAATTTAGCAATCAAAAATTCAAAATAGCACACCACGTGCACGAAGATAAGAATTCACATGATTCCATTAAATCAACTTCACATCTCTATAACGTAATTATCACGAGTAAACAATGAAAAAGCAATATACAATAAAGAAGAAAATACAATCCACATTAAATAGTCAACTAGAATTTAAATAGCTTCAATTGTTCTCATAGAATAGGAGAGTTATGTTTCATGATATCAAGCATAGAAGTATAGAAATATATACTACATGTAATATGTATATATTATGTAATATGTATTATTATATATGTAATATGTTGATCTGAAACTCAGGATATCATCTTTATGCATTTAAAAGCCTAACAATGTTAAAAACCGTATTGAATTTGCAATAAATGCCTTAAGTAAATACAGAATTAGTCGAACAAATGTTCAATGTGTTCACAGTGAGTCAGAATGACTGGATTCACACGTCATGACTACTTATCGATGGCCGAGTCCACGAGTGCCTGACTCAGCTCAGCCAGCCCAGCAGAGAATAAGGACTCGTAAAAATGTTTATTCCCTTTCTAGAAGGGAAATCCTTCGTCATCTGATGTGAATTGAATCGTTTTTCAGTACCCAAAACAGGATTTTTATATTATTAGGCTTTTAAATGCACAAAGTCGATATCTTGAGTTTCAGACTTCAGATTTCACCTTATTTCGTTGAAAATGAGGCATCCGTTGACATTTTCTCAAAAACTCTGAGAGGCATCTTTTAGACATTCGACAGAATCATAGAATGGATAATTAGCTATCATTTGGTGTATTGAGTAAGACGCTCGTATAACAATGTCGAAGTTATAAGCCGTCAATGTAGTTGCATTTATTCTGGCCCACCCTGTATATATATTAGTACTTCTATGATTTCAATAGACGATTTAACAAAAATAAAAGCTTACAATTTGGCTAGATCTGCCAGGGCAATCGTATCAGCATTTTGTCCTATCAGTAAATAGTAGTGAAGGATATCAGTAAAAAGCTAGAGAAAAATGTCTATTACAAGTTATAGACACATCAGAATAAAGCACGAGAATTATACAGGCTACACATCAAATACAATTTATTGTTCATAGTTTGAATACAATGCCTGTTCATTATTTTCGAACATGACTTATGCACAAGCTAGTTTCCAATCTTTAGTTGCCGTTTTAGTGTTTTATTATTATTTTAACCACTTCACGATTAATCGTATCTTTTGATAGCCTGGTAATGTTGCTAGCGCATGTAGGCCTACAATATATTCCAGACACCATGAGTTATTCTTTTATTGACTGACCTGGGTTTCGAGCATGGATCACTTGTTTCTTAGGCAAACACTCTACCAATGCGCCAACCCCCAATGTAAACTTATACAAAAAGACAGGAATCAGATCATTTAACGTAATGATAGGTACTAAGCAGGTTATTCATAATTAAATGCATTTTAATGTTTTCAACAGGGACATTTGAGAATATGCCTGGCAAGTCTAAACATCATCTTTCCTGGCTTCGACGATACACAAAACCTCTGCGCACTTCTCTGTCGCTAACTTCAGCTGAGTCTCGACTTCACTCTGAATCTAAACATGGCAACAATACATTGAAAATAAGATTTAACATCCGTTAATTCTTAATAATAACAATTAAGAACAAACTTCGCTTTAAAAAGGTAAAAGCTAAATTACAAGTTTCATAAGGGATACCGTCAGAGACGGAGCCGGCTGAAACACGAACCCGTGGCCTCTTGTTTATCTTTCAAATACTTGGCAAGTACATGCAAATACTAAACAAGTAAATCCTGCTTACCATATCGACTAAGTCACTAGGCCATCCAACTGAGACAAAAGGCAACAACATGTCGTCAGAAAATCGATCATGCCTTTCAACATAAAATGATATTCATAACTAACAGTTAGTAGCAACAATTTATTGATCAGAAACACAATAATATTGTGTTTCTGACCTATAAATGATTGTTAGTATCTGCATTATTACTAATTACATTAGCAAATTAAGTTCGTTAATCCGAAAATGTTTCTCTTAATTAAGCAGCGTTACTCAAAAACTCTACGGGATCGCTACCCAGTAAAAATATAAAAGTTTAGTCGCGACTCACTAAGCATTTTTTATACGAATCCAGTGGTTAAAGTGTAAAATGGTAGGTGGTGGAACTGGTGGAACTCCATTTTTTGGTGGTGGTGGAACGAAGAGGTGAGATATAGTGAAATTTAATGAAAGGTGGTAAAATGTAAAGATTAGATATAGTAAGGTGCCGGAACACCATTCTACCGCGTTCCCGTCAACTTTAAACACTGTACGGATCTACTATAGGATATTTAGTGTTTCTCAAAATCATCCATGTGTAACTTGTAAGTAGCACAAAATCAGATGTACGTGAAAAGTGTCAAACTTCATAGACATACAAAATTATAGTTTGATCCTTGTAGGCTTGTATTAAAATAATTATCTTAAAAAGAAATTATTTTGTTGAGACCTCGGCGACCAATTTGACAGGAGTCGGCGACCCACCTGTGGGTCGTGACCCACAGTTAGAGAAACACTGCTCTAAAGAAATGATCAGAGAAAATGAGAAAGAGCTATGTAAAAATTTTTGGTTGCCAAACAATATGCCAAGATCATAAATCGAAATTATGCACATAGACGTTAATCAACCTCTTATGAAATAGCATCAATAATCTCAAATGAATAAAATGAATGAACCAAAGGGGATTATGAGGGATAAATGCATATTCAAAAAGAAATGTATATGAGATTCTAATAATAATTATGGAAATCATATGCTTGTAAATATGTAAAAATATAAACCTTCTTGCAATAATCCTCATCCTTTATTTGTTTGAGATTTATCAATACGTTCTGATAGGCACCCCACACACCGGTCTCCAGACTCTTAGCTCCAACCTATACAATCAATCAAGCAATCAATAAAGCAATCACTGATAAATGCATAAATAAAGGAATCAACCAAAAAATGTATTAATCATGAATATCAATCAATAAATCAATCCATAAATAAATTAAATTAAAAGTCATTCGATTAATCATTCAATTGATTCGAAGATTACAGGCATAAAACATTAGCAGAAAACCAAACGTTTTTGTAATTAAATTTACTGGTAAATACCTGTAGGTCAGACTTGCAGGCCATGTTGGCTATAGAAGCGAGTTCCTTCATTGCCGGCCACAGAGAGTTGGCAGTTACAATGAGCTTCAGTGGTACTGATATGGCTGTCTTCAATCCTTGATCTAATTTCAGTGTTCGTCTGTTAATTCAACAGACACAGTTAAATATAAAGAAATAACAAGTCAATTAAAAATGTTTGATTTAAAACATATACAATTATATATACCATTTGTAAGCCTATATTAATCAGATCATGAAATGAAAAAAGTTGTTTTTAATAAAAACATCAACACCAAGTGAAAATGTTCAGTAAGCCTATAGTTAGGCTTGTAGGCCATAAAATGCATAAATTCAATTTAGAATTATCAATACAATACAATACATTGAGATATTAACCAAGAAACTTGGATGGATATATTTAATGAGTTAATAAATTAAACAATAATTGATAATAGTTGTACTTAAGATTATGTCATGTTACACAAATCTGCTACAATTGTGCTTATTTCAAATGTTTTTCCGAAATAATTCATAACTAAAATCATAATTTTACATAATAATATGAACTGAAAAAAGCAATAATAATTAGAAAAAAATAAAAATAAAATAATAATAATAATTTTAAAATTAACCAACTAAAATCATCAAACTCTCCTCTAGGCCTAAATGAACGCAACAAATATTAGCCTAATAAGTTTAATTAACACAATAAAAATCAGAACGTAAACTTACGCCTCTTGCTCACCAGGACTTGACTTCGGCAGCTTCAGCGCAGTCTAAATACACAGAAAATATAAGTTTATCATAAGAAACGTGTGCAGCTTTCATTGGTCTATTCTTATGTTTGCCGCCGCCCGGATGGGTCGAATCCAACACGGATCCGGCAAACATTTAGCTTGAAATCGCAATAGTTCTAGTAATGTTACTACAATCACACAACAATTATTTGTCTAATTCACCAGAGCGCTGCACAATGCAGTGCACATGAAGCAGTTTTATTTGCTAAGCGAAATCTATGCCTTTCATAACAGTTGTTGTTGTTGCTAACCCAAGCTGTTAGCTGTGCTGCCAACAACCTCCATCAACGTTATTCTTGAGAGGGGTCATCCAGGGCCCGCCGCCAGGTTTCTAGCAGCTCCGTCGCCTCGCAGGGATTTGTTCATAAGTGGTGTGTCAAGTGGTGTGAGTGTTGTTGGAATTTGTTTGCACTGAAATAGTGTATTGTGTTGTGTGGTAGATCTGAACAGAGAGGGCAGAAAGGTGAAGGGTTAGCGATTGGGTTGGTTTTGTGTTTCTAAGCAAATAGGAAGGGGGATTTGTCTGTTCTGATTTGTGCTAGGAGCCGTCTTTCGTATCTAGTAAGGATTTCTTCTATGGGGTTAATGTCATTATGGATAGTTTAGCGTTGGGGTTTTGGTACGGTTAGATTATGGTTAGGGTTTGTCTAGGTTTAGATAAATTTGCACTACTTGTACCGTTAGCGTAAATTCGGAATCCGGAAATTCGGAATCCGGAAATTCGGAATCCGGAAATTCGGAATCCGGAAATTCGGAATCCGGAAATCCGGATCCAATCAAATACCGGTTAATCCCTATTGCTTGGTACGCCACATCAGTGTTTCTCAAACTCGACCAGGTCGCGACCCACAAAAAAGTTAAAGTTTGGTGGCGACTCACCAAGTTATATATCTTCAAAAACCCTTTTCATATGTAATATTTATTAATTATATGCATTAGACATGCAAAATCAGATGCCCCACAATATTTATGCAATAATTATATCGCGTATTAACTAATCAGACAGTCGTACTACTGCAAATTGTTGTAATTTTATCTATCGCATGTCTGTACTAGGCAAAATAATTTATTATTAAGTCCTCGGCGACCCACTTGGAAAGAGTCTGCGACCCACCTGCGGGTCGCAACCCACAGTTTGAGAAACGCCGCACCTCGCAATACTCGGTGACGATAGAATACAGGAGTCGTGACTTGGCTGATATTATGTATAATACTTTTATCAATACAATTATTACCATTAGCAAGTCCATACAATATTGTGCGTACGTGACATTTTTATTCCATGCTCGAATTGCTATAAAGCAAAAGGCATAAGCGGTCCCAGCCTGAAAAAAAGTCAAGGGTCCAAGTTCTGACTAAATCTAATGGCTTACACTAACGATCCTATTTTCTTAATAAAAATTATTAGACATCAGGCATTAGACAGATTAGACATTAATTATAGACAACCCTGTAAGATTTTCCTGTTTACTAACTAACAATTAAACAAACTATGGGCCGCCTACATACAATTATACAGTATATCCAACTAGCTGTCTATTTAACATGATTATTAAGGACAATTATGGGGCGGGGAAAAGACGATTTCGGTGGCCAGGGTCCGCTTTTCTGGCCTAGAATCACCACAAATGCACTGAAAAAGTGGAAAATGCAATAGAGTAATCTGGCTGAAAACTCTTTCGGGGATCCAATTACTAATCTACATGTACCCTCCAAATTAAGCGCTACAAGGCAATTGGGGGTCCGGTAAAGAAATGGAGGGCACCTGCACCCTTCTCCCCCGAAAATTCGAGCATGGTATTTGGGGCTTTTCTATAGCTACATATCATATTATGCTGATGGGAAGATCAGAGTTATAGCTGTCGCTTTAGGTTACAGCCGTTTTGTAACTTGTGGTGTAGTAGCTTGTGGTTTAGCAACTTGTGATTTTGTAATCTGTGGTTTAGTAGCTTGTGGTTTGTCAGTTTAGTCGCGAGTTAGTAGACTAATTATTTATGTCATTTAAGATATAATTTTAGCATAGTGCTTTTTACAAGCGGATAATATAATACTTGAAACAACAATAGGCTTTGTCTATATGCCCCGATTTGATAGCGTAGTTGGTAACACTATGATCGATAAGCACTTATTAAGCGGGATGTCACGGGTTCGAGTCCAAGCCGGGTCAGTCTCTGACCGTATCCTTCTTTATGGAAACAGATGCTAACTTGCATGTAGGTTTACGGCTTATGATTAGCGTCATATTGGGCCTAACGGCTACATCAGTGAAGGGTGAGCCCTGGGATTTGAACAGTAAACCAATGGAACCAGAGTCGGACACTCAACCGATTTGCTATCGGCCCAGCCTATTTATTGGCAATTAGGTGTAGTAGTAAAAGAACATTATACTGGAGCATTCTACTCTATAACTCTATATGAATTAAAGAAATTTTCCATTTATGTAATTTTGTGCGAATTAAGCATTTTGACGTCCCTGACATCGCTCTCGGGTGAGGAACCGGACGTTAAAACCTCATTGATTGACTGATTGGTTTCCGACGTCTCTAACATCGCCCTCGGGTGAGGAACCGGACATTTGTCATTGATTGATAGATAAATTGAATTAACCAAGGAAGATACGACATGTCGCATCTTTATTGGTCTCATCTTTTTATATTATTTTTATATTTTTTATTATTTGTCGCATCTCTATTTTATTTAGGCTTATTTCATGCATAGCTAAATCAATCAATCAATGAGGATTTAACGTCCGGTTCCTCACCCGAAGGCGATGTCATGGACGTTTCAAACAGCATATACAACTACAGACAGCATCCAAACAACAGAACGCTCCTGCAAATACTCAAACAGAAAGAAAAATGCGAGGTCCAAAACAGTGCAAGTCGGTTATCCAAGGCAAGTAGGTCTGTTACAACAGATCTACGGTGGGAAGAGATGAAATCTACATGTACTTGTAAGCACATTTCTCTCTCTCTCTCTCTTCAGGTACCATGTCCATTAAGGACGTAGGCGGTCATGGCTCTCCAACTTTGTCGATCTTTTGTAGTGCGCAATATGTTTATCACTGTTATATTCTTCATTTCTTCTTCA
>JAQFZF010002657.1:0-12169 GCA_034695365.1 Enchytraeus norvegicus
CTCTCTCAGTGTACTGCCTAACGGCAGGTCCATGGGTCATGGCATATAACTTTTCCAAAACTCTCAGTTTATCTTTACATCTCCACATATCATCCCGTCATCATTTCATCCAGCAGTCCTATTCCTGGTCTTCCTCCGACTTATATCCAATCGCCATACCTTCTATTACTTCCATCAACAAACCCTTCCTTCTTAAAACATGTCCTATCCAACTCTTCTTGCTTTTTGTCTTAACATATTCATACAGTGTCTTTGTAAGCTTACTCCAACTCTTCCCATGACTTCTTCACGTGTAATTTTATCAACATAACTGATCTTATTCATCCAAGTCAAATTATATATTGGTAAAATATTAGATCCGGTAGCATGCCATCCGGTTATCATTAATTAATCTATAGATCGTATCCGGATATTCGAAATAACCAAATATCCAAAGATTTTCGGATACGAGAACGAATATCGAGTGGTGCCAGTTTTCATGTTCGATGAACCGGCATGTTTGGTATAATTGGGTCTTTATTATAACTTGCCATGTTGCATGCGATCCGGGACGCATGATATGAAACTCTTTAACAGAATTGATGGCTTAAGAATTAATATTTACTTTTAGTACGGTAAGTAAGCTTACCGTATGGTATTTAATAGTAAAGTTATTCGTGATTTTTAATTTATTTTAGTAAATAATTGTAAATAATTTTGTATTCTTTGTTTCAATTCTTTCTCGTGATTTCAATGCTGTTAGTTTGGTCACTGTTGGGTTGAGGAAAGGCTAAGAATAATTTTGACAAAATAAAGTAATTATAAACACCACTAAGTAGATTATTTACTAACAATAAATATTATTTCTTACTCTATCAATTATGTGAAAGAGTTTCATATGATACATCCGGGATATTCGTGAATAAAGCCACTGGAAGTTGACGTGTTTCGAAAAAGCCGATTAACGCAGTCACTGAGGGGATCAACTTATTGGGCTGATCTGCGATATTACTAAATAATAAGCTATAATGAAGATTGTCTATAATTTGTGCCTTGGATCTGTCGTCTTTCGAGCACTGGATTCTTGTTCTTGAACATGAAAGATCCGAATTTCGAATGGTTAGATTTTTGCTGTGGAGGATGGGTGGTGGATGGGATGATTTTGGGTGGTGGATGGATATATCTAGCAGGCTATAATTATGGCCAATGACCTGTAATATGTGTGTACAATTTCAGGCTACACCAATTGAATGGCCGTATGCAAAAGTGGAGCAAGTAACATCAGAAATATAGTAAAAAAATGATGTTTATTTAAACAAATTATCTAATAGTTTTCATAATATGTAACGAATTTTGTTGGTATTTACTAGATATTATGGTTTCTGCGATACTGTTAAAAATTCTATGCCTTCAATTTAAGATTATGAAAATATATGAAAATGAAATGAAATAATTTGTTTTGTGAGTTGGTCCACTTTTGCATACGCCATTCAATTGTTGTTCAAAGCTATGGTGAGTAAGCAGCTTGTAAAAGGCTGCAACGTTATGACTGTAGGTATTACCTTCACAGTGCTAGTTGTCGTCATGGACAGCGGTATCAATCCGCAGTAACTTCTATTTTTGTTATGGTAGTTAATCTGAAATTGACTGGAAAATTGTTGTTAATTCGGCTTATAGCCTTTAATCTGAATGCTTATAAAAATATTTATCGTAAAAATAACTTTTCGGCACCGATATTTCTTTTTAAACCGCAGCCCAATATCAACGCAAATCATAACATTGACTGATTAATCTCAAGTAAAGGTCATGAAAATATATTTCCACGCTCTCATATTCCATCAATTAACTTTACAATATCGTCCAGAGACAGCCTATGGAGGCTGAAAAGCGTAGTCAAACAATCAATCAATGCGAATTTAACGTCCGTTTCATCATCTGACGACGACATCAGGGACGTCTCCAACAACACTTGAACTACTAGCCTGCCCACCCAAACAGGACTAGCAAAAGCAAATGCTGCAAGAGAAGAGGACGTAGGGTTTTATACAGGCCAGAACGTAGAAAATACGGAGAAATCGGGACGTAGGGTTTTATACAAGCCTAATTACGAGTTTCACCCGTAGTGGTTCCTGGAAACTTGAGAGTAGACCACATGAAAACTGAACATGCTTCGTAAAAGCCGACTAATAGATATTTTCATACTGAGGAAGTCAAAGGGAAACCACCTCGGAAGTCAGATATATATTCCCAAGAAAAAGGTGACATTTTGTGCGGTGAAGGTAGAGCATTTTTAATGGAATGTACTGATGATCATCGCATCTCTAACGATAGATGGTATGCTCATTAGTGAGCGTGATAGCAGACTGTGTTTCTGAATATGTATCTTGGGCCTGCCATTTGGCAGTGCACTAGGGAGAGAGAGAATTATGAGTTCACCACCCACAGCCTAAAAAAACATGCACATTGTAGTCTAATGTTAGTAATCATGATACACATTATACATAGACTTTCATTTCAGCCTATGCCTATTATACAATACAAGTAGAGACGTCCAACATGTAGGCTTATTTGGGCCGCCTAAAACAATGTGAGGAAGAATTTTCAGGTCGAATATTCAGAATTTTGTGAGGAAGGCGAAATTGGGGGAGTTTGGTGAAGACGAAATTGGGCGAGATTGGGGGAGAGGGACCTCCATGGTGATTAACATTGAGCCCATTAATTGAGTCAAAACTGGGCGTGGGGGGGAGGCTGACGCCACTAAAAATATAACAGTTTAAAACCAAATAGTAAAATCACAATATTCAGAGTAGATAGTCTTCTAAATTAGTTTCTGGATAATTTCTTCTACTAACAGAACCCGATGGTTACAGTTTCGAAACTGAAGCATACGCCCATTACCTATATAAAAGTTATTGTTCGTAATGGGGTTATTCAGAGATGCTAAACATAGACTTCAATTTATAAAATTTATATCATAAAACGTAAACAATTTTCCTACATATTGTGGACGTCGACAGCAGCCACTTTAAATATTAGCCTATGGTTAATTCATGGGGTTAAATGTTATATTCAGTTGATGAAATTGATATTAAGATCATTTCAGATGACGAAATGATTATATTTAACTATCTAATGAAAATTATCTTGCATTATTTATTGTTAAAAAACAAAGAGAAACAAATCGCACATTTGCGGATCCACGAGTTATTACGAGAACAGACGAGCTGCTTCTTCCTGTGACTAATATGTTCACTATCCTGTTGCTGTTGTTGTTGCTGTTGTTGGCCCAGGCTATCTGCGGTGCTGCTGATGTTCTCTATAATTATATGGTGCCTCTTAGATACATAGTAAAAGGAGGCGTCATAAAGTATCAACTTGTATTTTATCTTCTTCTTCTTTCAGGTGTCCTGCCGGTTCTCAGCTTTGACGGTCATGGTTTTCCAAATATCTCAGTCTCCAGCAAATCTAATCCTTTCTACTTCTTCAACGTTCATCCATTCACAGAGACTCTTTGTATAGGTAATTCATTGTCTTCCTTTGCAACGCTTTCCTTCAGATGCCAAGCAGCTCCGCCCAGTAGTTAAATAGACGCCCCGAATATCGCCTTCGGGTAAGGAGCCGGACGTTAAATCTTCATTGGTTGACTGAATAATTCGGATCAGGGCTCACCGGGGCTGATTTAGTCTTGCCGGACTAAATAAGTAGGTGCTTGTGAGCCGGAGCTCACAAGCACCTACTTAAGGCCGGGACTCAAAATAATGTATGTAAATAAATGTATCATGCACCTGTAAATGTAAAAATGCATCTGTTTTTAGAGATGCCACCTCTCATGGAGGAATAAACCACTTGCTTTGCAGTCTCGCAGATATAATGACAGATATGGATAAAAATCAATCTAACTATTATTACCAATCCTTCAATATCATCATCACATTAAAACTACAGACATTTCTGTGTGTCATGGTCCTGCCATACTCACATTAATATCACGGGGCTACACCATTAATATAAACGGGGGCTACACCAAATACCAATAACATTAACTAAGGGCCGGTTTCTAAACTTTAAATATATGATGGTTGATAAGCAACGGTGCCACATAACATTTAAAGTGATCGATAATTCTATAATGGAGAATAATTGACTCAGTGGTCTGTAATAGACTGCAGGGTGCTTTGTGAAGTTAATCTGTAATAAGCTTAACCCACTCTTTGTGACGGTAGTGCTCCATTGTGTTGAGCCGTCTTGAAGAGATGCCCCTTCGGGCTTCTGAACCTTGACGTTAAACACAATGGAGAATTTCGGCACGTATCTTGGAGATATTGGTTTGAAAACCCTGATCTGAAGTTTAGATATTTGGCCCTATATAATTGTTACAATGATATTATAGGCAGACTTCACTTCTAACTTCGGCCTTTATGGACAACAATTCTTTATTGTACGAGTCATTGTTAATCTGCTCCTCGGCCTCTGTGCGAGGCGAACCCTGACCCTCTCGATCTGAATTATTTGGCAAGAGTTTATCGAGAGCAGTCTCGTCAGCTGTAACGACCCCCTCGTCCACTCCCATCGGGATCTGAAGATCTTTCCGGAGAGTCTCCACCGTCCCCCGGGTTTTGGTCGAATGCCGAACACCGTTCGCCGGTCGTGGACTGCAGCAACAAACTGCCTGTCGGAAAGCGTCTCTAAAATCCTTCGACGTTCGGTTGTAGATGATAGGATTGACGCAGGAGTTGAAGTAGGCGACACACTGGCAGAAGGTGGTGATGGCTAGGTTAAGATCACTCTCAGAGTGACCAAAGTAGAAAGCTACGAGCAGAAGGATGTGAATTGGCAGCCACAGCAGAGCGAACAAGACCACAACAAGAACCAATAATCTCCCTGCTTGCTTCTTCTTCTTACCCGTTCTAGCCTTCCCCTTTACCGTTCTCTGGTTCTTCTCGTCCTGACGCTTCAGCATGGTGCAGGCGGCCCGTTGAGCGGCGATGTGACGGAGGATGGCGAGGGAGAAGCCGGCTATGATGGTGAGGGGAATGAGGTAGGAGAAAGCGAAGAAGGTGGCGAAGATCGCCTTACCGGCGTTCTCGTCGTAAATGTCGCAGATGAGCGGGTCGTCCTCTCTCAGCCCGTACGAGGTGAGGATGGGTATGTTGACGACCAGTATTACAGCCCAGGTAGCACCGATCTGAAATATTAGCATATCAGGTAGCGTTAACAATCAGTCAGTCAATAAATAGATCAATTAATCATCCTATCGTCCATTAATTGTTAGATAATTCTATCAGTCTGAAAGTTGCTGCGATAGAAAATAAAGAGTAGCAGAGCGTCACTAGAGTTGGTTTCATCCAGTGTGGTGTCACCTCAAATAATTGTGAATTTTGAGGTGCCAGAATTATTATTATATCCATTTGGTGTCATATTGTGAATTCGCTGTGATGGTGTAACCCGGTGCCAGCGGCACCAGTGCCTCCACTTAAAAGTTTAGACCAAACTGTTAGAAGTTAATTATATTTTAAAGGAATTTATGACTTTTGTAAGCGTATGCGTAAGTTAACATGTTAGCAAAACATGTAGACCTATAAATAGACCCATATTCCTGAACAAAAACGGATATTTCAATAAATATTTTGTGCCTGCACAGTAAGTATATAATGTAAGCCTACTAAATAAATAAATGTTCTTACCATTATGACAATATTTCTTCGTGTTCTAATCCTCACAGTTTTGACGTTGTGCACCACTGTCATATATCGTATGACTGAGATCAGCACGAGGGTGTACACTGTGACATAGGCCGTCACGTTGACGAAGTAGTACATAAACTTGCACGGCACCTCTCCGAACGGCCACTGGGACACCGCAGTCCAATATGCGGTGAAAGGTGGAACCACGAGGACAAAACAAATGTCTGCTGCGGCAAGATTTAATAGCAGGAGATTCGTAACTGTTCGCATCTTCTGATTGGACAATATGACATAGATGACTAGACAATTACCGACCAATCCGATCAAAGATATAAGACCGTACAGCAGTGGCGTGACGTATTTTACAAGGACGATTTGAAAAGTAGATTTTTCGTGGGTGGCGTTTAGTGGTTGGGTGTGATTTAGAGGGTCGAATCCCACTTCAGTCATCCATCCGTCCATGGAATAGGTGAAGACGGGTGGTGACGTGGAGTCAGCCATCTTATTCCTCTACCCGGACACTGCTTCTTGTTTTTATTTGTGAATGTCCAGATGTTACAGATTCTCTGATTGGTGAATGATTTGAATTCAAATACTATCAATTCTTTGATTGGTTGTTTGTTTGAATTTAGATATAATAAATTCTCTGATTGGTGGATAATTGGAATTCAGCTGTTGTCGATTCTCTCATTGGTGGATGATTTGAATTCAAATGTCGTCGATTCTTTGATTGGTGGATGATTTTAATTCAATTATTGTAGATTCGCTGATTGGATGATTTGAATTCAAATATTGTCAATGCGCTGATTGGTGGGTTGGTTGATTCCTGATGGTGACTATCCTCTGATTGGTTTGTCTAATGTTTTAGTTTGATTATGAAATATCTTCTTTATTTTCTGATTTGTTCAAATATTTCAGACTCCTTATGACTTTATGTTAATTGGTATAAACAAAACCTATTTAGTCTATTTATTTTTATTTGACAATTTACAATGGTAGAAAAGCCGGTTGCTACTTCGATCCAAATAAATAAATTCTTGTTTGTTTTTCAATTGATTTCTATTTCTCTGTAACTCGTCACTTGTGTCCCGACATTTCGCACGAATTTGCAGCCTATTATGCACAATATCGATGATAAATGTTTGCTGACGGAATCGATGAACAAATAACACCTTTTCTAAATCATCTTGAAAGAGATAATAATACTTTCACTGAGGTTTCCCTGAAGCACGAGAGCTGCTATGCTCTGGCCTACTTTATTCCTAGATGAAACCGGAAATACGAGAAATGTAGACCTAATTTGCCTACACTTGAAGTAAGTGCTCTGACATTATTCTCCTGCTAATGCAATTGCTGATTCGTTAAGTCCCTCATCTACCTAACAAACAAACAAATAGAAATAAATTATACAATTAGAATACAACACGCCAGATGGGAATAGATTTATCGATTACTGCTCGTAAGAGGCGACTAACGCACCTGTTGTATGATATAACATACTATTAATGCTGCACTGGTACTTCAAACCTCGAACGTACTGATTACAAAAACCAGACGCTAACACTAAGCCATCTATGATATATCATAAAAATACTCTGACTCGAACTTTTATTTAAATTTGTCCGTTAGATCAAGGATATTGATACATCCCACGATGCCATTTTCTAGCATTTTTACATTAGAGCTAAGCATACAACAATTCTATCCAGGCGTGGGATATTGGTTAATAGAATATCCGCATAAGTACCTGAATTAGCTTGCAACAAACTCCCACCTCTTTTTGAGGGTGGCCCACTATACATAGATAGGGTTGGAGTCCAATTACCTTTTTGGAAAAACCACCCCAATTTGGAACGTTAGACGGAGATTCGGATGGATTCTGACTCTAATTTGTAAAAAGCTGGAAAGCTAAGTTTAACGTTTGTTTCTGTTCTAGGATTTCTGTTCCTCCTGTCAGAGACGGACCCAGCTGGGACTCGAACCCGTGACAGCCTGCTGATCGGGAATGCGGGTTGCCGCCTACGCTATTCAAACGGAACTATTAAGTAGGCCTAGGCCTTTTATCTTCTTTGTCCGACCCCAGTGGCGGCGCCAGCATTTGAAGCAAGCCAGGGTACTGCCGCTGCACATGGTCCCTTGACGGGGCACATTAAAACTGATGAAAAATCATGAAATTCAAGTAATAGAAAAATCTAGTATTTTATAAGTACTTGAATTTTAAACATCATAGTACCGGAGTAGTATAATTATGAGATCAACACGATAATACAGTCATGGTTTCATAGCATGGAAATGTTAATTTAATCAAAATGCAAACAGAAAGAATCATTTTCCTGCCGGGGCACCTGCTGCCGGGGCACCTGCCGGGGCACGGCCTTTTTCAGCCGGGGCACGTGCCCCGGCCCCGGCGTTGCTCCGCCACTGTCCGACTCACCTCCCCCTTGAAATTGTTCAATTTGCGCACAGCTTGGAAAGCACGTCAAGAAGTGCGCAGGTGAAATTCCATTTTACAATCGCAGGTATGACACAGGCTGCTATACGTGGGTCTTATTACTCTTATATAATAATCATCTATTTTGAACGGATAAAGGTGTAATTTTGTCGAAATAAACTATATATAGTAGCATATTGTGCAAGAAAAATATAGGCCTACATTTTTCATTTACAAATAAGATTAAATTGCAATATATTCGAAAAAACAAGCAGATATGTTGGCTGATTCAAGAAAAGCATCCCTTGCACAATTTTCAGTAGATGAATCGGACGCTAAAATTTATATCGATCGATTGAGTTCCAAGTTTTCGGTTCCACTGAAAGTATATTGAAAGATACGATTTTTAAAATAAATGTCGTCAATTATGACTTTAAGATATTGCCATAGTAACAGAACAAAATTAATTAGTAACAAATATCATTTGCTGCTTGATTGTAATTTGTTGATCTATGGAAACTTGCACCTTTTTTGAAGAGTAAACGAAATCGCAAAATAATTGTTCATTCATGAATTGCAAAATAGGCCAAATTCTCCAAACATTTCTGACCGACATGATCAGATTTGTAAATAAAATTTAATAAGTAATTCGTATAGATTTGTTAAATTTATAAAACGGAAGCCAAAATAATTACATAGTCTACGCATCAGTTTTCTGAACTCGGATTAATTACTGTCATCATTATTCAAATTATTTAATTTTCATTGCAATATGAAGTTGTAATGGAAACTTAAGAGGCCATTTCGGGGATCGGAGATGTAACAGGTAAAATACTATAGCCTCTTCAAAGTGAAAATAAATATCATATATTAGACATTAGAATGGACTCTACATGCAGTGTGTATTATGTAGAATATTTATACGTATTAAGTTATAATGTTACTGTATGTGACTATGCGTGCATTAGTACATGTACGTTACTGTGTGTGTATTATAATGATTATGTAATACATAATTATAATACACACACAATATACACACATACATAATATGCATGTGTGTATAGTGTAAATGCCCTACATAAAAGCTTCATATGACAAAAATAATAGTTACACAATTGGAAATATATCGCAATATGATGCACTGTTTAATGCACATAGCACAATCATGCACAATAATAAATTGTAAGTCAGCGTGGTATATTACAAGCATTTGGCAGTAATACACACATTTTATAGGAAAATCTTCCCGTGTTGGGTCCGGGATATTTGAGAATAGTCCAACCGATAACTGCACGTGTTTCGTAGGAGCCGACTAACGCAGATACTGAGGAAGTCAATGGAAACCACCTCAGAAATCTATATTTTCCTTGAACAAAGGCATCATTTTAGGTGTGGAAAAGGCAAAGCCTTTTGTGGTGAGACGGACTTATTAGGTTGGTCGATGGTGTGCTCATTAACGCGTGAGATAGTTGATTGTGTGTATAAATTTTTGCTTTGGACCTGCCACGTGGCAGAGCACTGGATGGATAGAGAGATAGTTAAATCATCTGACTAAATTTCAAGATCGGAAACTCTCTACAAGATTCATCATATCATTGCTGGTCTTATCGCAAACAATTTTTATTAAATTAATTTTTTTTATACCGTGTCTCGGTGGAGTAATTCTGTCTGTAGTGCAATGGCCTCTGCAAGAATAGAAGATTTGATAACAGTTTCTTTTTTAAATCATCATCAGAAAAGAAACAGACGTTTTTGGCTCCTTATTGGTAAACCAAATTCGTGAAATTAAGGTCTAAGCAGGCAGTGTTGCTATTGCTTGTGGATTTGCATGGGTGGTTGGATGTTGTCTGCAGTACGTTCATGACATCGCCTTCGGGTGAGGAACGGGATGTTAAATCCTCATTGATTGATTGATTGATTGCTTGCGATATTTCATCTACAATTCTACATGTATACAGTAGCATTATTATGGAAAACAAAATTAATAGCATATCTAAGAACGCGATTATGTTTATATAATAGTGTTTTCCGCGTTATGACAGAGTTCAACCTGAATAAATGAATATAATATTACATTAACAACAAAATTAATCCTGTATAGGTCTACTTAATTAAGTACTCGGTTCTTTTTATGGCCATAGCCACGGGCATATAGCGAGTAGTCGAACGTGCTAGGTTACGGGTTCAATTCCCCGTCTGGACGTGAAATTATATTATCTATGCACGCTGTAGCTTAGGGCGGACGATTCGTATATATTTTTAATTGGTAATTTTAAAATAAATTGTCACTATTAGAACTACAAGATGAGAAAATAATGAAGATATTTACCGATTTAATAAGCAATTTAGTTTTGAAAATATAGTACCGTAGGCATATAAGTGTTTAATATAGGCCTCACAAATATCTTCACAATTTTATATTCTTCATCGGCTTGTAGATTGTAGAATTCGACAAAATATCTCATGTACACCACAAGACAAGTTAAGACAAAACAAGCTATATTATGATTGATGAAAGCTGAGTGCTGTTGGAAAGAATGCATCACAAAAAAGAAGAATTAGAAAGAAGAATTTGATCATTTTTTGCTGACAAATATTAGCTAATATTATGATGAGAACAGACAAAAACGTACAAAAGAAAAGTTTGATGGATTGATGGACCTGTGGTTGTCTAAGACGGGCTGCAAAACACATACAGTCGACGGCAGGTCTATTCTCATAATTCAAGATCTAACATGGGAGCTGTAATACGTCAGCCGTTTCCTAAATTATTATTTATAATAATGTGAAATCAACTGAAGCAGGAGCTGAACCAATACAACGCTAAGTTGAAGTGGCACTGAAGTGGCACTGAATTGGCACTGAAGTGGTACTGAAGTGGCACTGAAATAGCACTGAAGTGGCACTGAGGTGGCACTGAAGTGACACTTACTATCTATCTGGCAGTATCTATCTTACAGTCTTACAGCTATCCCATGCATAAAATTGTAGAAATTAAAACAAGTACTTACAGAAGACATAGTCTATTAACTGTACAGCTAGTCTAAAAATTAAAAGAATAATGTCGCTTTTTCGGTGCCATGACTCGTTTCAAAAGGATTGCGAAACATATGCAGTCAACGGTCGGTCTATTCTCAGATCTCGGCCGTTTCCTAATTATTAATCTACGCATGCACCAGCTAAAACAAAACGCTTAGTTACGTGCTGAAGCCATGCAATAGTTGTAAATATTGAGGAATCGTTGACATTAGCGTCATGTAGCTACTGACAGAAGTCTTGCTCGTGCTGTTCGTGCGGATAAAGGTCTGTTGCTAGTAGTACACAACTAATCCTGGCAGACCAGGATTGATGAGTTTTTCATCATATATGGGATCAGTGGGGTAATGCTCGCGTCATATTTGTGTGCGTTTGTGTGCGTGTATGCGTCTGTGTGTGTGTCACGCACAATTGCTTAAAAGGCTAACGGCTAAAGCCGGTTTTAACGTCAGTTTCGCGGCTCACGGCTACATCAGTGACGGGTGAGCCGCGAGCCCTGGGATTCCAACCGTAGGCCTATGAAACACGAGTCGACAACTTAACCGACGTGCTAATTAGCTCAGAACAACTTAAATCAAAATTAAAATTACGATTTGACGTCCTGTTCATCATTTGACGACGATATCAGGGACAAACTCACGTAAATATCAATCAATTAATTAACTGTTATATATATCACTAAAGCTGAAACGGCTACAGCAGAATATAACGTCAGTTTCGCGGTCTATGACGGGTATGGCAGTGACGGGTTCTTAGAATAAGAACTGAAAAGATAGATTCATTAAATGCATCCAAGTTTTGATTGGGAGACAACTTTCTTCAGAACTTGTCTTCCAATCAAAATCAATCAATATCATAAATCAATATCCCATGACAAATGTTCATCGGAGCACAAATGACTGGTGCACATTTAACAGTGCAGCCTGTATTATCCATCATTACACTCCGTCATTTCCCAGACAACCCATGTATCATCTTACATTTCTCTCCAGAGAGCAGTGACAGATCTAGAGATTTTTTTTTTGGGGGGGGGCAA
>JAQFZF010002658.1:0-12169 GCA_034695365.1 Enchytraeus norvegicus
TAAAATTATATTCGCCTAACACTTTATAGGTGTACCATAATAGCCTTCGGGTCTCGCAATTGTTATATTTTCCATCATTATATCAACATTTCACAACAAATTTCACTTAATTAAATCTTCTTCAATAATATACCAAACACAATATAATTGGCTGTTTGCCTGTTTCACCTTACAATAGCCTGTAGGGAAAAAAATATTCTGCTGGTCAGTTAGCGGATATCCATCTTGATCAATAGGATTAGCAGGATCACTAGGAATACCAAGATCAAAATCATTAGCAGGATCAATAGGATTAGCAGGATCAATTGGATTAGCAGGATCATTATGATTAGTATCCACTGTAGGTCAAAACTTGACTTTATGCATACAATCTCATTAATTTAATTGTTATATTTAAAGCGTGAAATAGGTCTAATCATGGATTATTAAACATAACCTAACCTTTGTCGGAAAATATATTTCAAACTAACATTAATTCACAATGTGTGACGAAGCGTCCACCACCGAGGCCCAGACACTACTGGCTCCCAGCAGCATACGATTTACCAGTGAGACGATTGACAGCCGGTTTGAGAACAGGACCTTTATTCACGACACCTATCGTCAAATCTTGCACGGGCGATGCTCACCTGACAACATTCCCAGCATCAGAGTGATCCGTAGAAGCGGGATGTGGTGGGTGGTGAAAGGCAACAGAAGACTGTTTCTCTATCAGATACTGAAGGTCATGGGTATCGTGAAGAGTGTGGTCGTGGAAGAACTCTCGTGGAACTCTTTACAAGATTCTGGTGAAAGGGTATGCAGACATTTAATGCCGACATTTAAATATTATTTAAATGTCTGGACATATATTTAAATGATAATGTCCGTTCAACTCTCATATGACAGACCGGCATAAATAAGACGCATGCAAACACAATCAATAAACTGTAATAGGATGTTGTTATTTATTTAAATTTCGCTATCAGAAATTAGATTTGGACACGGAGCGTCCCATGATGAAGTCAACATCATTGACAAAGTCAATCATTTAGCATATCCTATTGATCTCGTCGCCGAATGCCGGAATTATTTTTCAAATTCGACCAGCTTGTGTACAATGTGCTATTGTCCAGGGCGTGTCATGGTAGGAGAAATGTATGTCGACAGATGGAGTTTGAGAAACACTGGATTACATGGTAATCGGTTATAGGATGTGCGGTACAGTCAATGACATAATATGCGTCACTCATGGGACACAAGGTTCGGTTGCCTATGTTGCCGGTGGGGAATTTGAACGCCGAAGCGAACCAAAAAGATTTTGTACGGTGGTTTGACTTTCTAAAAAATTCGTAAAAAATGATTATTGAAATGTCATTTCAGTAATCTCACTAACATCAACACAGTATTGTTTGATTGTATAGGAAGCTCTGATGCAGTACATGTCACGAGAGAGGGCGGGTGTAGAGGTCACGTGTCGTCAGTCCATCGCTACTCGTCGAATACATGAGATAACCGTCGAGTGGGCCAAGAACACAGGTATATAAAATTGATGAAATACCTTTCTCCTACATATGAACTGTTGAGATTAAACAAATAAATAGCAGAATACTGGGTCAGGAAGCATTAGATGCTTCAAGCTTGTTATGACCCATTTCACACGTTATGCATAGATAAACCATCCCACTTGTATGTCCGAGATTTTACTCTCTGATCGTTTCTACAGGAATATGAACACCAGACGTCATGTTTCAAAATCCACGACTATACCACAAATCACATGTATTACAACCTTCCGGGGCAAGCTGAAAACCCATTTGTTTCCTTCTTAGATCTGTTTAGTCAGACCCTCTTACCCTGGCTAATAGACTTGCACTGTTTTTGATCTCGCTTTCTCTTCAGTCAATGTATTGGCAAGTGTGTTCTGGTGGTATAGAACCACTTGCAGTTGTACAGTCTGCTTAGAACGTCCCTGATATCGCCTTCGGGTGAGGAACCGGACGTTAAATTCCAATTGTATTGTATTGTAAACCCAGCAAAATTTATTTAGCTGACCGAAATAGGGATGTTAAACAAAATCCGGTAAACCGGTATTCGATTTTGAAACCGAATATCGGTTCTGTGTTTTCAAAACCGAATACAGGATTTGGTGTTAGGGCACGGTATAATTATGATGGATCAATACAATGCCCCAGTCGCTGACGGCAAATAGATCAGCCACTGTTTAGTTAACAACCTCGGGCTGTGATAAATTTAATACATCAATTACACACTTATATTTGAATAGGTGTAGGCTTCGTCTGATAGGATATGACTTCGTCCGCTGGTAATGTCTGAATTATAGCTTCTATTATGTAGGCTGTAATAGTATATTTCTCTGCCGTCAAAGAAAACTGGTATTCGAATCGAATACCGGTTTTATAAAATCAAAACCGGTTTGAGAAAAAATTCGGTATTAACATCACTAGACCGAAAGCATCATCAGCGATTAACCCAACTGAAACGATACAATTAATAATAGTCAGTCAGCCTTTCTAGAAACGGCTTCATTCGTCTTGAGATATTTTGATACATACAAATTCGAATCCACTGTAGTATCTTAAGCTGCAAGTGCGCTGTTTAGCGTCGCTTCCTCGTTTCGCATATCGACGACGTGAGGAGTCAAACTGATATTACGGTTGTTCCGATAGCAGTCAGACCCACTTCTTTCACTAAACGATTTGGGGTTAATTCATTTTATAAGAGCGGCTTCTATCCTAAGTCGGTTCATTCAAGTATTACCCCATCACTTTTTCGGCAATTGTTGACCCCTCTCCCCCCGTCATCATCCGGCACCACCGGTCCCGACCACCCCACCCCCCCTTGGTGACGTCATGATTTGGGGGCCGGTCATCTGTCACCTCGCGATCGGTCCCCGGGGCAGCGCGCAATGAGCAGCGCGTAGTCGGTCAGGGGGTAGCCTATAGGCAAAGAAGCAAAAGATGTGAAAATTTACGCTATTCTGCTAAAAGAATAATATTGCGGTTTCGCACACATTTTTTTGAGGTTGAATGAAATAAACCAGACTCAACATCAATTTTTATTGATGTTGAGCAAAAATTGTGAGGTCTCGAGAAGAAACTTGAAAGATTTGCCAATAAAATTTGTGAGGTTTTGAGGTTTTCGGAAAAAATGTATGTCTACAAAATTGGCATTGATGACGTCATCAAGGCCTGAGCCCCATCCTCCGTCACCAACCGTCTTTAAGGTCCCGCGGCCCCCCCCCTCCATCGGTGATCACGTAATATATGGAGGATGGACCTCTTACTCTTAATCATACGTTAATGCGGCTTGACTGAAAATGGCAGACAAGAAAATGACGGACAAACATTTAACAATGCCATGAATTTGAACGACAGGAAAATGAACGACAAAGATTCAACGTTTCCAAACGCCACATATCAAGCCATAGTGAAAGGAGTAACTTATTTTTGCAGTTATTTTTTTTAACTTGGAGGGGGGGGCAAAAAAACTATTTTAAAGTCTAAATATATACTCGAGGATAAATAAAAGCAGCTTTAGTAATGGGAGTATAGGACATTTTATAACTTCTAAAATAATAAGAACCTGAGCAGTGAGCACGACCTTTCTTACACGATCTTATACATTTTCTTAGTTCAAATAATCTCTTAGATTTCCAAGGCTCACAGATTTGGTAATTTTAAATTAGAAATCTCTGATGCGGAGATTAGAATATAAAATAAAGATGTAGATCTAATATAAAAATCATTAAATATCGATTTTTACCTTTACAAATACGATTCTCCATTAAATTACTATTAGTTCTCAATTTCAAGGACAACGAGTGGAGGCAAGAATTGAAGGATTTAGCGTCCGTTTTCTCATCCAGGGATGACGTCGTTGAAATCATCCCTGGATGAGGAAACGGATATTAATACTTGACTAGTTATTATATTTTTATCGTTTTCGTTCAGCGTTCATGCAAGACATTATCCTGCATGGATTCTTTGT
Source organism: Enchytraeus norvegicus (assembly GCA_034695365.1). NCBI lineage: Eukaryota > Metazoa > Annelida > Clitellata > Enchytraeida > Enchytraeidae > Enchytraeus > Enchytraeus norvegicus. Next base: position 3,991 of record JAQFZF010002658.1, read on the forward strand.
CGCTCATTTTCCTGCCTCGACATTTTCCGTTTCTTTGTCCTTCATTTTCTTGTCTGTCAATTTCCTGCCTCGACATTTTCCATTTCTTTGTCCTTCATTTTCTTGTCCGTCATTTTCCTTTCGGCCATTTTCAGCGTTCCCGTCAATGCTCGAGATATAGCGTGATACAGTTTTGTTACTCTTGTACACATGTAGATATGAAACTCCCAAATGAATTCTTCCAGATGATTGGCAGAGGTTCTGGTGACTCCACGGATGTGTCAACCGGAGATCTTCTGGAGGACAGGAGGAATAATTTCATGATGTACAAAGAACGCGAGCAAGAGGATAACATTTCTGATCAAATATCATCATTTTCTGAATACGATATCGTTCCAGAACATTTGAAAAGAAGAACGGTCCATTTAAGAAACAGGAGAACAATTACCAGCTCAGTAGGCCTACGTCATCAAGATATTGTAGCAGATGATACAAACTTCAGTGAGACTGAATTGTCCAAGAAACAGTCGGCAGCAAAGAAACGCAAATCAACATTTCTAAAACATTTGCGCTATGTCATGTTAGCGATAGTATTGATATTTATTCGCCTTGTATTTAGAATGATTGTATAAAGTAAACAAATATAATATTACGTGTTAATTAGCTCATATCTATGCCGTACTCTGTTATTATTCAAATTTGCGAAAACACACTGTATGATGTTAAATGTTAAATATACACGTATATTATAGCAAAACGATAGTTGGGAAGAGAATAATAAATAATCTATATAATTATACAATACAGTCAATAGAGACATTTTTAGTGCATCTTTATACGAAGTATGTCAGAGGCGCGATTGAACAGTAAGGATAAAGTAGGCTAACCTATAGCTTGCTCAAGGACGCAGACAATGTGGCATGATTTGTAGGCTTATTCGAACAATGATGTAGGCTTGACTGGAAATAATTTCTATTACAATTGACTTCGAAGATTTCATTTTATTTAGCTAACTGCTATTCAGAGGAAATGTAGCATAATTATTTATAATTCTCACAATAGATTATCGCCATTTCAGTATTAATTGTGTATTATTATGTATACAATATACATATAGGCCTATAATGATCGTCGATCGGTAACAACATGCACACGACATGGACTACAAATAAATAGATAAGAATACTTTAATATAGAATATTACTGGCATCAAAACAGGCATCAATTAATTATCTGGTCTGTGAATGATATCGACCGAGAATAGTATTGCAGCCTACTACATGATTTCATCATGTATTCGTCTTTGGGCATGAAGTAGTAAGCATTATAAAAAGGCTAAAGCCGAAGTTGACGTCAGTTTCGCGGCCTAAAGGATACATCATGATAGAGAAAGTTAGTTGGGCTAATGCTATGGACCTACCATTGGGCAATACGCTGAGAGAGATAACGAGAGAGAGAGAGAGAGAGAGAGAGAGAGAGAAAGTGGAGGGGAGATAATAATATTATCATTGAGTAAATCAATGAATAACTAAGTAATAACGTGCAACTCTATTTACAAAGACATATATTGTAAGAAATTCACAATCAAATCGTCGAAGCACAAATAAAACAAGTATGTACACTGTGCACGTTAAGAACAAAAATGAAAAACATAAATAGTCGATAAGTCTATTCTATCAGAATGGCTGATTGTGTTGTTGGATTTCACCTTTGCAGATGTATGGACTCGATCATTCTGGATCAGTACATGTGTGTATCATTCTGGATCAGTACATGTGTGTACAGTTGTGTGTATAGTTGTAACACAATGATGACGTGATCCGCTGCCTTTAGCATGTAACTTGAAGTTAGAATCCTACCACTAGTGATCCTCGTGGGGAGAACTGGAAGTTATATAGTTTTCTTCAATATATATTGAAAAAATGAACAAGTAGACTGTCTCTAATCTACGTCTGTCATCTGATGTATCATGATAGATCGAAAATCTGAATAACAAATAAATAATGTAGGCGTACATACTACATATTTCAGATAGGCATAAAGGCTAAAGCCGAATTCAACGTCAGTTTCATCTCTTGAAAGGGATATCAGTGACGGGCGAGCCTCGGATTCGAACCCCGCACATACTAATCCGCAGCAGGAAACCTAATCGATCGTGCCACTGGATCCTGCTTATATAATATTATTGTGAAGCGTTTTATACACAGGATGAGATAATAATTTTATCTCCAAAGATCTCTCTTGCTTTATCGATTGAATAAATAAGGGGTAGCGGTCTTGCCCTAAGCAACAGGCCGCGGATAATCGCGGCGGATTCAATATCCAATCTAGTTCGCTACTGATATCATCTTCGCATTAGAAAACGGAAGATAAATTGCGTACCGTAACTACAAATAATACCAAGTCCATGCGCAGCTGCATATAGGTCTACTAGGATATCATTTACTAGATTCGATTTGTCAATTGAACTTAAGAAACCCAGAAATAAAACAATAAAAGTAATAAATTCAGAAGCAGGGTCATTATTAATTTTTACTTAAATTTATTTTAATATTCAAAATTATCTAATTTAAATGCGACAACACAATGAGGACCCTATAATATTATACCACAAGGTGGACACTAACACAAGTCTGACACTAACACAAGGTGGATATTAACACAAGGTGGACACTAACACAAGGTGGACATTAATTACCATAAGGTGGACACTAACACAAGGTGGACACTAACACATGGTGGACACTAACACAAGGCGGCCACTAACACAAGGTGCACACTAACACAAGGTGGAACTAATACAAGGTGGACATTAACACAAAGTGGACATCAACAGAAGATGGACATTAACACAAGGTGGACATTAACACAAGGTGGATACTAACACAAAGTGGACATTAACACAAGGTGGATACTACCATAAGGTGGACACTAACACAAGGTGGACACTAACACCTGGTGGACACTGACACATGGTGGACACTAACACATGGTGGACATTGACACATGGTGGACACTAACAGAAGGTGGACACTGACACATGATGGACACTAACACAAAGTGGACATTAACACAAAGTGCACACTAACACATGGTGGACACTAACACAAGGTGGACACTAACACAAGGTGGACACTAGCACAAGGTGCACACTATCAAAAGGTGGACACTAACACAAGGTGGACACTAACACAAGGTGGACACTAGCGCAAGGTGCACACTAACAAAAGGTGGACACTAACACAAGGTGGACACTGACACATGATGGACACTAACACAAAGTGGACACTAACAAAAGGTGCACACTAACACAAGGTGGACACTAACACAAGGTGGACACTAACACAAGGTGGACACTAACACAAGGTGGACACTAACACAAGGTGGACACTAGCACAAGGTGCACACTAACAAAAGGTGGACACTGACACATGATGGACACTAACACAAAGTGGATACTAACACAAGGTGCACACTAACACAAGGTGGACACTAGCACAAGGTGCACAGTAACACAAGGTGGACACTAGCGCAAGGTGCACACTAACAAAAGGTGGACACTAAAACACGGGAACTGAAGAAGAAACCGAGAAGTTCTTCCAGAAGTCCTCAAACTTCTCATTGCTAAATCACTATATAGGTAAAAGCCAAGAAAGCCCTAGTAATGAGATAAAGTTAATGTATTATTGGTTGGTCATGGTATGCTTATTAATTAACAATACAATCAATATCTGATATCGTCCCTGATATCGTGGTCAGATGATGGGACCGGACGTTGAACACCGTTATTGGATTTGATTTGATTACACAGGACACTTAATAGCACCTCTGGCCTATATTCTAGTATCTCAGAGGCGCTTGGAACAGTAAAGAATAACGTAGTCAGCGCCTGCGAAAAGGCCTCCTCAACTTTTTGGCATAACAACAACTGCAACAACGCAAATAGAGTTCTACCGTCGTACATGACAACATCGAGCACTATGAAACAAATACCAAACCGATAAACAGTAAAAGAAATGTCAACGGTGAAAAACCAGAAAAATAGAAAAACCAGAGAAACAGGATTAGACGCAATGTCATGCAGCGCAGCACATAGGCCACATACGACATGGTAAGTTTGGAATTTGAGCGACCAATTGGTTTAGTACGATGAAGCAATGGTGCAGACTATTCTGCCTTTCGCTGTTGTATCTGGGTTAGTCTGCTCTTACGAAACACATGCAGTCATCGGTTTGTCTATTCATCAGTTAAATACTGAGTCGGCGACTGAGAATTAAGTTTATGAGACTGTTTAAAGATTGAACTGTTCTATTGGCATCTTAGAGGCATACCTTCATAGCTGATGTGAGAGTCGTGGTTGAGATTTGCTTCTTTTATCATTTCCCTCACGTCTTCATCTGTGACTGAATTGTCTCCCAGACCAAGCATCACCTAATACATAACACATTATAATTCAAATCTTCTAGTCAGAGCATCACCTAGCACATAACACATAATACGTTATTGTCATAAGGTCTCTTTGTGTTGTATGTGCAACAATGTGTATTTTGTTATAAATTAATTTTGTTTATATACATGACACTCTTTTATTTTTACCTTTAGGCGTCCTGCTCGTTGGCCGAAAGGTCCCTCAGGAAACTTTAAAACCACTTATCTTATGGATTTCGCAAAATTGTTAAGTGTATATGTTATTATCATCAGTATATATCATTTGAACACTGAAATCTGTATATATGATTGTAACACTGTGGTTTGAAATAAAATAACTAACTAACTAATAATACACATCTCCTAGTACGAGCGTCACCTAACACATAATACATAATAGTACATACATTTACTAGACAGAGCATCACCAAAAACATAACACTTAATACACATCTCTCAGACCTAGCATCACCTAACACATAAAACATAATAGCACACATCAACAACCTTGCATCAGCTAACACATAACACATAATAGTACACATCTCCCAGACCTAGCATCAGCTAACACATAACACATAATAGCACATATCTCTCAGACCTAGCATCACACTGGCTTACTATTTATTCAAATTATGTATACGAGTCGTATGCAATATTTTATTCATATACGAAATATACACACGTTCTTTGCAGCATACTGAATAATAGTGTAGGCCTACTGTACATACACAGCATAATATAATAATGCCACCTGCACAACTACATGTAGATTTAATTTTCAGAAATCTACTGGCAGGTATAATGAAATTATGTAAATAGTGAACCTATAGAAAGATCAGGACCTTAAGATATCGATCCACCTCAGGCATGCAATTGATCAACATTACGAGTACATCTAGATCTGTAGACACCTTGATATCAAAATTGATCCGTTAACATAAATACATATAATATAGTGAAACAGATAGAAGTGACTGATTGAGCTATTAATAGGATGAAGTAGAGTGTGTTCGCTTCAATGCACACTCGAGTTATTACAGTAGCTCAATGCATCTGATAATCTTACAAATATCACTGAGAACTTTGAGTATACACTTTTAAACACGAAGTACTAACACCTGGCAATTGTGCTTCAACAAAGAGTGCTCTTCTATTAATGGTTTATTAACTTAAATAAACCTAGCGCAGCATATGCAGGTGACACAGGAACACCATTTATAATTTTATTAGACACCAAAAAGGGTTAGACAACCCTGTGAGAATCACTTTTCACACAATATACAAGCATGCAATGATAATACAACGTTTTCAAACAGCAACTCTTGGTGACTAATTAACAATGAACAAAAATTTGTAGTGAAATTAAATTAAGTTAAGCCAGGCTCTTATCTAAGTTACCTAAGTTAACATTGTCAATCTTAGATCAAAGGATACAATGTAAATAAAACAGTAGTCTTATATTATGGCCTACAGGATACAGGCCATGTAAAGGTGTAATATAACGTTAATTAAGTTATTTACTAGTCATAAGTAACAAAATAATTAATCCAACTGAAATGTAACGAACATAATAATTATAGAACAAAAACTAAGGTTAACCTAGCTGTCGTAAATTCTACGACCATTTTACACAAATTAAATTATTGATTAATGTTCATATTCAATCAGTAGCATATCTATTTATAACTGAGCAGCGCATGTTCAGTTTAAAGTTGGGCTCCGTTGGTTGGATTTTGATGTCATTTGAGGCAGTATCCCAATATTTTGGGCCACGTACTTTGATGCATTTTCCTCTGACAGTGGTTCGGTGCAGAGGACTAGCAAAGTCGCTAACATTTCTTAAGCAGTATGTATTAGGATTACAGTCTATATTTAGGATCACTAAGCATTCAGAAACACTAGGTAATATTTTGTTTTTAAATTTGTACATGAACATAAAACAAGAGAACAGATATATATATATCATTCAGTTTAAGAATGTTAAGTTTCCTAACTAGTGGCTCAGTATGATGGCTACAATAATGAGAATTTTCAATAGTCCGAATTGCACGTTTCTGTAATATTTGCAGTTGCTGAAGATTAGTATTATAAGTAGATCCTCAGACGATGATGCAATAGTTTAAATGAGGATATATTAAGCTATAATATGGTGAGATGAGGCACGATTTAGGTAGTTTATAGTTTAGTTTTCTCAGAATATAAAGTGATTTTGAAATTTTTTGTGATATGTATGTTATGTGCTGCTGCCAAGTTCATTTTTGATCAACAATTACGCCAAGAAATTTAGTGGAATCGACTCTTCTAATGCTTCATTTTCAATTGTAATTTGGAACTGAGTCTCATTCATTGCATTATTCAATGGAATGTGTTTAAACCCAAACAACATGTAATTTGTTTTTTATATTTAGAGATAATTTATTCGCCTTAAACCAATCTGCTAAAATTGTTAATTCGCTGTTAACTCTTTTCATTAGTTGCCATAAATCGCTATTAGAATACAAAATATTGGTATCGTCTGCAAAAAGAATAAAATATAGTAATTTGCTCATTTCTGACATATCATTAATGTACAACAGAAATAATAAAGGCCATAATATTGAACCTTGGGATACTCCACAAGTGATAGCTTCATACTTGATTGACAATTTCCATAATCTACATACTGTTTTCTATTTTGTAAAATAACTCTTTATTAATTGATTTTGTATCCCCCTAATGCCATAGGCATTTAATTTTTGTAACAAAATGTCATGATTTATTGTGTCGAATGCCTTTGACAATTCTATAAATATTCCTACACAAAATTCATTTTTATCAATCGCTTCGGACACTTTTTCGTATAATTGCAACATATTGACTATGATACGTGGTTAGATTATTGTAGTTCATCTGCCTGTTCAGTCAAATCGAAGAAAACGAACCTGCCATCCATTAAACTTCTGTTGTACTGTAGAAATGAGTATATGTTATTGGGACATTTGCAGCGGGATCCCGGCTATTGCTCCTTGGCCACTTCAGACGACCAAAAAGGAACCATAGAAAGTGATATGCATGACATAGTTCTTACAGTTCACACTGCATATTCAAATGAGGTACTATTCGGCAATAGGGCACAATATACTACACACTCTCCTGAACGTTCCCCCACTGTGCCAATAGCCTGGTTTATTAACAAGGCGTACACAGCCAATAACTACTACATACTTCTCTCTGACTACAGGACCACAGTGGAGATCTGTGACGAGATCATCAACATTTCTGACTCATCGAAGGGCAATCGTTTTTTTGCTGAAGATGGGTTTCCATACTTCTCTCTACAAAATTGATACAGATGTATGACAGAGAGTTACAGGCGATGATTGGTCTAGCAGCTCTCTGTAGGTTTGTGATAATAGGGTCAGACAATCGAACAGTTCATCTTCCTATCTGTCCAATAAAATTTGCTTTGTATCTAAAACACGTCACATGGTTGATACCGCTGGAATTGATGAAGCACATGCAGATATTTCGATATCAAATTTCGAAGTTTTGAGTCTAAAATGGGGACGTCACACTGATGAAAGCTGTAAACACTCCCAATCGTTTCACTACGGCGACTTCACCCTAATGACGGCTATGATACTGTCCCTAAGAGAAATTTTTTTCTTTCTGTTTGTGTATTTGCAGGAGCGTTCTGGTGGTTGGATTCTGTCTGTATATGCTGTTTGAAACGTCCCTGACATCGCCTTCGGGTGAGGAACCGGACGTTAAATCCTCATTGATTGATTGA
>JAQFZF010002659.1:0-12168 GCA_034695365.1 Enchytraeus norvegicus
AAGAGAGTCTACAAGAAATGTGATTAAACTAGCAACACTGCACGGTGAGAACAATGGCATTTTGAGAAAACGAATATGACAGGACTTGCTACATCATCCGGTGTAATTGCTAATGCAATTATGTTCTATCCAAAAGACATCAAAACTGTTGACTTGTCCCCATGCTGGATAAGTTGTTGCTTTTCCTGATGCAGTTCGAACAGATTTCAGCACAGATAAGAAATTTATTCTCAAGGCATAATAAACTGTGCAGGTGTTAAAGACAGTTGCATCAAAGTGATTGCAAAGAGTTTTGGCTAAAAAAGAGCTAGTTTTGTGGTAAATGCCTATGGCCTTACATGGTTTCAAATTAAATGTCATAATGGATGTTAAGATGGGTAAATAAATTTCTTGTTCCTTTATGAAGCAGGGCTAACATCTCAAAAAGAGATCAAGATATTATGTTCACAGTAGGCTACTGCCGAAAAACTGTTTCTATGCTCATTCTGAAAAATGTATTGTTACATGACATTAAGCTGAACTTCTCTGCTGAAACGCACTTTGATATGATTGATTCGGAAAACTGTCAGGTAACACCTCTTCCAATGCTGTCAAATGTGTCCAGCGCTGATCTTAAGACATGTCTGCGATTTCTTCTACCAACATTTTCGTGCCATAAACAAGCAGTTGAAAGGACAATTAAATATGTTTCAGCATCTACACGTATCTGTAGTTCAAAAGTCTAATCTTGACATGACATGGTTCTGTTGGCCAAGAAAGCTAGGCTTCGAGTGCCTAAAGTGGATACCAAAGCTCATGCCAAATGACAAAGCAATCTTCATTATTACTTAAATGTCTTGTGCAAACAGAGTTCTTAGCTAAATGCTTTGGAAAACAGAGTTGATAAGTGTATTGATTATGCTTGGGTAGATTTTACATTATTTTCCTTGCATAACAATAACACATTTCTATGATTAAAAGTTGGCATGTGTAAACATTAAATAAAAAAATTAACTTCTTAAATTTTTTAACCTTGTATCATGTAGCAACTTTTTAACAATGTTTCATAGCTCCAACAAAACATTTATATAAATTCGACCCACCCTAATGTGTATGTATGTGTATTTATATGTGTATGTATTTGTGTTTATATGTTTAGAAGTCACTCTCTCAGCGCTGAACTCTCCCGACTCAACAGACACTGATCCTGACCTAGACGATCTCAACAACTCCGATCCCACTGGTGGTCTTGATGCCACTGGTGGTCTTGATCCCACTGGTGGTCTTGATGCCACTGGTGGCCTTGATCCCACTGGCGGGCTCGAGCCCTCAGGTGGCCATGAAACCGCTGGCAACCTTGACCCGTCTGACAGCCTTGACCCTGCTGCAGATGTCACCTCTCCCAGTGCAAAGAGACTTCGTCTTGATTCAACAGGTAGAGCCACTTTATCAATTAACTATTTCATTTCTTTTATACTTTTCAGGTATTAATTCACTTATACAATTTTATTTTCTAAAATATTATAATAAATTTTGAGATCCAAGTCTTTTTTTGAGCATAGTGTTCATATTAAAATTTGTATAAGTCATTATGTTTGATGAAGATTGAAATGGAGTATTGTATATGTTCCCTGTAATTATGTACATTTGTCATGTGCGAAACTATACAAAAAAAAATTCTTATCACTGTTCGTGCGAGTATAAGCCTGTCTAATTGACCGCTCTCGTACAATTAATCGTTGTGTTGGATTTTAATGTATTTTTCCCTTTCTTTTGCTTTGCTTTGACGAATAAAGAAATATTAATTTCAGCCACATATTTTGGCGAATGATGATATAAATCAGTGTTTCTCAAAAAATAAATATACTTCTTGATGCTTTGTCTGTGATTGAGTGAAATAAAGATTGCAAGTGTAAGCAAAGTTAGATTTTACCCTTCACGAGTTGGAGCCCACACAGTTTATACACTGTACACTGTAACTATAATGCTTCTGCAGTTAAGACTAATTATAGAATTTATTGATTCCGCTAATCATATTATTGAGACACCCTAAAACAAGAAGAACTATGAAAACCTTTTTTAGTGGGTTGCGAGCCCATGGAGTTTGAGAAACACTGATATAAATGATATCAAATATATAAATAGCCAACACACTTGTCCAGCAAATGTATTCTGTGACGAGAAGTCATTTCAGAACGGTACTAGACTTCAGGAGTTGATTTCAATAGCCTCTTTCGATGAATAAAAATACTGCCACTTCGCATGCTCCTTGGTATCTAGGTCAAAGGTCAGGTTGATTAAGTCACTAATCTTATCTTATTAATACATGGAACCACATCATTTTTCTACTACTTCGACCAAATCGTTGATTTCGTAGATTTTTATTTAATAACATTTATTGGTACGGGTATTTTAATTGTTACATAGGTAAATCACTGGTCAAAATTTTTGTGAAACTCCTGAAAAAAAGTAATTTATGATAACATGCCGTATGTTTATCATTGAATAGCTCTGTAACCATCAACGAACCACTAACCTACAATAATTTGATTATCTGAATTTGTTTATTTGACTTTTATGTGTTCTTTTCTCACTATTTCAGGTATTGAAGATTCAAGTGAGGTTGAAGTTGACAACTGATATCTAAATCTCAGGAACTTGGTTGCGATGTCAACTGAGCATCTCATCGAATAGAAAATGACTGTCTAAGAATTGCAGTGTATTACCATCATGACCCAGTTGAATATTACCCAGTTGATGGCATATTTGCCTTGTAAACAAGATGCTGTGATTTCAGTACTCAGCCAGGTCGTAGAATGAAAAATTGAAAAGTTGTATAGTCCATATCACAGATGCCAACCTACTAGGTATTAAGTTAAGAATTTGGATCCTTAGACCTCTGTCTATTTTCTGTAACAATATCCGAAAATTATTTTAAATAGGGAAATCTCCTTAGAATCAAATAGTATTTGCCAGTTTTCCCCTAAACGTTATGCAAGACGTTATATGTGTTAGATTGGAATGTAACAGCATTGACAGTTGCGGTGTTATATGTGGAAGGCAATTGTATGTTTGCATTGTATTATAGTTCAGAACTGAGATGATATGTATTTAATAGTGTGTATGCCTATTAGAGTTTGTTTACTGGAGTTGATGCATATTATAACTAGTTACACTAGCTAAGTTTTTTAAACTTATTTTCATGCATAACATACTCGTATGTTTCCAGATATTGTTTTGCTGTCACAATTGATTCATCGTTGCATTTCCCCTGCATATCATCAATGGCAGCTAGAAAAGATACACAATTAACCTTTCAGGTGAGATGTATCTGGGCAAGGCTGCTGGAGTTATATTTGGAGACTGAAATGGGGTTTGAAGCTCTCGTATCAGAGTGCGCACACTTAACCAATAAACCACAATCCATATAAAGGGTGATCAGAAGAACAATTTAAGTCCCTTTTTTTCCTAAATTGAGTTAGACATGCTTTGATATGCATAACATGATAATCTATATCGAAATCACCGAATAACAATCCCAGTCGCGGCTCAAAGTCACTTTAAAAAATCAAATCAGGGCTATGATCTGATAATGCTATTTTAAACTTTGTTTTTCATTTATCTCGAAACGTTGAAAATGAACTGAGGTCGCCCTTCCGATTAACCCTTCATATGTCATGTTCCTAGGGGTGTATGCATATTATCAAAGTTGTTAAATATTCCATTTAATAGATGGTTTTGATGTATCGTTAAGTTCTCTGTTTAATTGTATGTCTAAGGCACAAATTCTTTTTAGACTTTAGCTTCATAAAATGCTCTTATTATCATGGTTGCTTTACAAGCCCAGTTAATTATTCCAATTTCTGTTTCTATTGTTGAACTAAGAAACAAGTTTGTCCAAGATACCATTATCACTTTACACTGTGACTCTTTCCAATAGAGCTATTTAAGTTTGACCTCTTACGAGTGCTTTACTTAATTTGTATGATCGTGGGGGCGGACCCTTAGATGGCCCCCACACACAATACTTGCTTCGGATGCGGCTCTTATTGTGACGCTAATAAGGGCGTCTCATTTTTCAACATGCCTTAAGACGGCAGTCATAGTTAAAAATGGCTGATATCAGGTCAAGGCCATCTCTTATATACTGCACTATCGACTTTCCCATCGACCAATCAGATCATGTGTAGGTCTTCATCCGCCAATTGGACCTAGTAGCCTATTAGAATCACCATCAGTAGGCTGTTGGTTCAAGTTCATTTGTGATTAATAAAATATAAGAACTTCATCACTATCATAATTAACATTTTCTATGGAGGCTTAAGATGTCACTATGATAAAAATTGCATAATGTCAATGCCTATGCACTTCCTATTGATCAATACGGCGTCATGAGTGCACTATGTAAGAGATGGCCTTTACCCTTGGTGTAATGATAACAAAACGCTTTAGCTGTGACTGCAGCTGCTGCGCTATGACAATGTGAGACGCCCTGGATAGCATCATGATATAAGCCTCATCCTAAGCCTGTATTGTGGGCCATCTAAGGTTCGCCCCTAAGGTCATGTAAATTAACAATCGCATAAGGCCGTGAGTCTTTATGGCTGTAATAGAGAAAGAAGAAGTCACTGTACCAAGTGAGAATGATATCCTCCATTCTAAAAGTTAATTTTTTCAATCAAACTATTAAAATGATCTATTATTTAATCAAATAATGTAAACTAAGTACTTGTCAATTTTTACCATTGAAAGAAGTTATCATATTGTTGCAAATATAGAAAATGTACAAATTAACTGTTTTTCTAAGTTATATTTTAGCAAAAAGTTGTACCTACCAGTATCTAAATAACCTTTTGCTCGAGTTTTTGTTTGTTGTTTTTGTTAAATTATGATCATAGAAAAATTTGTCCATGATACCACTAGCACTTAACACTACGACTATCTCTATTACAGTTATTAAAACCCCGGACTGTTGCGATCGCTTATTTACATGATCTCTAGGGGCGGCCCGTAACATAGCCCCACAATTCACCCTTGGGATGCAGTTAGAATTGTGAGGCTTGAAGGGTGTCTCACCGTTTATCATCATTTCGCATGGACGCTAGTCGCAGAGAAAGCTTCAATGGTATCACTTCCACCAAGGGCCTTGATGGTCTCTTATATATTGCACCATCGACGTTCCTTTTGACCTATAACTAGTAGTAGACTTCAATGCAACACTGTAAGCCAATGCATCCATGACTTGGATCTACGTTAAGAATGACAAAGTTTATTCACTCAATGAAACAATATGATGATGTTTTTCTTAGATACTTATTTCTAGAAATAGGCTACTATCGAAACAAGTCACTAGTGTAGTATATAAGAGATGGCCTTGACCCTTGGTGTAATGATAACAAAACGCTTGAACAGTGTAACTACAGTCACTCCTCTATGATAATAAAGGGTGAGACGCCCTGGATAGCGTCACTAATATGAGCCGCATCCTAAGCGAGTATTGTGGGCAATCTACGGGTCCGCCCATAAGATCATACAAATTAACTATAGCACCAACTCCTGGGCCTTCAATGGCCGTAGTAGAGATAATCACAGTGTCAAGTACCAATGGTATCATGATTTAGCCTATACATGTAAACAAATAATTATAATTATATTAATTTTTTTAAATTCATTACAGGTCAATTGGGGTTGCCATTCTATGGATCCAAAATTCCACGATCCAAGCCCTACAATACACGAGATTCAATAATTGGAATTCAAAGGGATTCAGATTCCTAAATCCATGAATTTCTGAATTAAAGAGATTATGCTTGCACAGAAAAATAAAGTCTAACAAGCCATTTATTTGATAACCATCAATAGAATTCAAATCGGCAATTATAACTTAGAATATTAATGACTTTGAATTAGATTAGAATTTAAATTAGAAGGGCTGGGATCATGGAAATTAGAATCCATGGAATGAGAACCCAATTGGCATGTAGGCCTAATGTATTTTTTAAAATTAATATAATTATAATTGTTTTTACATATAATAAGGCTAAATCATGATACCATTAGCACTTAACAATGTGACTGATTATCTCTACTACGGCCATTGAAGGCCCAGGAGTTAATGCTATAGTTAATGTGTATGAAATTAGGGGCGGACCCTTAGATTGCCCACAATACTAAGCTTAGGATGGGGCTCATATTGGTGACGCGATCGGGGCGTCTCTCACCTTTTATCATCATAGAGTGACGACTGCAGTCACATTGTAAGTTTCCTGGTAGCACTTACACCAAGGGTCAAGGCAAGCTCTTATATATTGCACTCGTGACGTCATTATTGATCAATAGGCCTATATATATAAAGCAGCTCTTGATCTCAGTGTCATCATAGACATACTGTAGGGCTACATCCAAAATGTCATTTAGGCGTATCATAGTGATTCAAAAAGATCCAATATATTAATTTCAGAAAGACCTGTCTATAGCCTATAGGTAAAGATTATACCGAAAATTATTATTAGATCTCAGGCCATGGCCGCAGGCCAATAAAGGCCTCCAGCCAGGCTATGCGATGAACTATGGTTGCCTAGGCTAGCCAGCCCATGTGTTCATCCATATATTACGTCATAGGCTGGTAGATACTGAAGGAGGGGATCGAGGCCTTGCAGAGGAAGTATTGAGCCTGGATGATTTTCATCAATGGTACATTTTTTCCACATTTTTTTCGATGATTGTCCAAAACCGCACAAATTTCTGCACAAAAACACAATTTTTTCTATAAAGCCTTTTGATCTGTTATCAAAAGAGAATTTTGTAAATTCATTCTTTTAGTACGCCCTATTCGTGTAATCGACAGATGACAGAACGTATCTGTCTACAATGTTGCCCTTTCTTAGTTTCTGTTTATTTTCTCGTTATTGCCTCTCCATGATTAATCGTACCTTAGCCTCTTGAAAAGCGCACATGACAGTTAGCGTAGATAGGCTACACGACGAACCTATTTGCATCTATTACACACCCGTGCCAAGGGTGTTGGGGTAATTTTTTCTGACTAACATGGGATTTGATCCAGTGCGCTTGAATTCCATCACTTCACATCAGGGCGAAGTGTAAGGTTAACAACCTTACACAGGCGCTATTACCGGATTGGCAAAGATGATTTTTCAATATACTGTAATAGCCTATTTAATTTTGTTCCTAGCACGCATTTGACTTATTTGGCATTTCTTCACACACCTTTAATTCGCTAAATGTACAAATCTCGCATAATTCTTCGCGAAATCGCGCAATATATTTTCTAAATTGTCATTCTATATAATAGGAATAGCAGCTATAATGACGACTTACCTAATGCTCATAGAAAATGCAAAATAAGGTCAGAGGCATGGATCAGGAGAATGAAGAAGGACAAAATATAACTAGGATATCGTCATCAATAATGAAGTTTTAAGCCTCTAAAGGATAAAGCTAGCCTTTTGTACAGAATTGTTATACTTATATTTAATTGCAATAATAACGTGGCTATAATAGCAAGCAGTCGGTGTACACAGATATCACCAAGACACGCTCTAACGACTGCGCTAGCTAGCCGAATTTGGAAACGAATCTCGGCTATCTCGTTTTCTGGCGCGATCAGTAGCATATGCTAGTATTATTATGGTTAGATTAGGTGTTCTTTGTATTAGTATAAAATCTATAACATATTTTGCTCCAGTAACAGCTCTCCAATATTTATGGCTATGATTGTAGCCCACACGAAAAAAAGTGGTTAACATTATTAATTATTTTATCTTTGTTATTACTTTTACAGTTTTACTATGCCATATTATCAGGGGCATCGATTTCATTCAAACATTGGGAGCCCAATTTATGAAAATTAAATTATTGGGGTGCCCATTCCTATTATGAGCCACTCCATGACAAATGTTTGGGGGGGGCTATAATTAGTAGACCTCGATTTTGATCGTATCAAAATCTCTTTCTATCTTTGTTACTTTGGATTCAAAATTCAATCATGTAGCAAGGTATCAAAAGAAAATATTGCGTTTTGAGGGATTAACCACAAGATGGTAAGCACAGAACGAGGAGTGAACATGAAAGGCACTGCGAGAGAACGAGAACTTTCTTACCTCCCCCAATTCTGTTTTCATAATATACAGCCTGATATTATTATCATTATGATTAATTATTATGATTATATATTTTTTCTGTAAATATTGGGGGAGCACGCCAAATTATTGAGAGGGGGGGGCATTCAATAAGTACCCCTCTACTTCAAATAGTGGGGGCTTGATGGATCGCCGCCCCTGGATATTATTAGTGTTATTTATTGGCATCCCTGACATCATCCTTGGATGAAGAAACGGACGTTAAACTTTGTTATATTATTATTATTATTAATGATTGTAGTTTTTAATTATTACAAGTAATATTAAATTAACGACCTTATCAGATTTGTCCATAAATGTAATTATACCAGACACTAGCTACGATGATTAAATTTTGAAAGAAAGGTGACATTACTATTCGTTTCAATATTTCTACTTTATTTGGGCTGAACCAATGTTACATTGGTTTAGTGATCGCCTCAGGTTCCAATGGTTCACTACAGTTCAAATTCCAGGGCTCACCCGTCACTGATGTAGTCGTTAGGCTGCGAAACTGACATTAAATTCGACCTTGGCCTTCGAAAGCGTGATTCATAGAAGCCGAATAACACAGTCACTGTGGAAGAATAAACTTATCTCAGAAAACAAATTATCCCCAAGATAATACGGCATACAAATTATACAGTTATATACAATACAATACAATGAGAATTTAACGTCCGGTTCCTCACCCGCAGGCGATGTCAGGGACGTCTCAAGCAGACTGTGCAACTGCAAGCGGTTCTATACCACCAGAACACACTTGCCAATACATATGCTGAAGACTGAAGAGAAAGAGAGATCCGAAGCAGTGCAAGTCCATTAGCTGTCTAGAGCAAGAGGGTCTGATTAAACAGATCTAAGGAGGAAACAAATGAGTTTTCAATAATAGTCATTAATGATTACATATTTAGCAAATAATTATATTTATATAGACAAAGTTTTGCCATTTTTATATTTGGTCTTAGGCTTAGAAATAGTTGAATTTTGTCAAGAGATTACTTGGTTACAAAACTGTTAAGATTTTAATGAAGGGGCGTGATATTCAAGAGTATCACAACTTTGTCTAATTTGACTGATCTAATAAAATTAAGTTGGCAAACATAGTACAAGTTGAGTAGTTCAAGTACTTGAAACCATTCATTCTATGAGCAAAAAATGTGATAACAGAAGGTATATATACGCCTACTGCAGGCCTACACATTTGAATTTATTGTATTCAAAATATCTTCAGTTTTGTATTGGTCTTTGCTTTTAAAATTGAAGGTTAAGTGCATAGCTAGAAGCTGGTTTGAAACATTAAAGGACTCTCTTCGTCAAAAACAGAGTAATAAGTAGAATGCTTGAAATGCGCTGTTCGATGATTGCCATTGCTGCAAGGCTAATAATAGACCTGCTAAGTTGTAAAAATATCTATCAAATATTTCAAGATATACAGTATAAATTTGACAAAATTCTAAAAGCTTAATTTGATAGATTTCGGCGATTATGAAATAATATGCCAAATTTTAAGGGCTAGCAAAATCTTCTTTCTCTTTTTATTATAATTTAAAACTCAGTGCAACTTGCTACTTTTTTTGTCTATTCTTTATGTACCTTTCTTAGATATCAATTTTGTTCGGCTGTTTCAAGTATTGCTGTACTCAATTCAATTTTATAATATCGCATGGTAATTAATATCTCTCATTTTTTATCAGTTCTTTTATTGTAGGCTTATTTTATAAAGCTGCCTTGAAGCGGACCATAATTTATTAGATAATTTTATCGCTGTAATCATTAAAACGAGCCGAACTTAAGCAACTGCTGAATTATACAAACACGCACATGACATTGTAATGCCTGTATAATTATGTATGTAATGTAAATTATACGTATCTACGCAGTACTATGCTAGACGTCAGGTCAAAAGCACAAATTTATACACTGTACATTCTCGTTTATTAATGAGCACACCATGATCAACCCAACAAGTGATCCCGGCACAAAGACTTTGCTTTGCCACACGTAAAACGATGCCTTGTTCAACGAAAATTATGGATTCTGAACTGGTTCTCATTGCCTTTCTCAGCTATTGTGTTAGTTGGCTTCTACGAAACACGTCCAGCTTTCGGTTGGGGTATTCGCGAGCGTCCCGGGTCATGATCTGAAGTAGAGCCGTTCGAGGGAAACGTTTAATATTTGAATAAATTTTCTGTGAATTGATGTCAAGATGTTGAGATTATAAATATATATAGCTAATTATATAGTTAAATATGATAAATTTGTAAGAGAGCATTAACCACTTCACTAAATGGTTACTAAGGACCAAAACGTTTCAAAGGGCCAAGGGTTTTTGAACTCCAGGTCAGCGTATTCAAACCAATGATTGTGAAATAATTTCCTATCTACTCCATTATAAAATTGTATACTCTCCCGGTTTGTTGCTAAGGAGC
This sequence comes from Enchytraeus norvegicus, assembly GCA_034695365.1. Lineage (NCBI taxonomy): Eukaryota > Metazoa > Annelida > Clitellata > Enchytraeida > Enchytraeidae > Enchytraeus > Enchytraeus norvegicus. Next base: position 10,550 of record JAQFZF010002659.1, read on the forward strand.
CTAGCAACAGACCATGTAGTTATGACGTTAAGAAATCAGCCCTAAATGGTTAAAAAATAAATGCATAGTTGGGTCATTGGTGGATTGATTGATGAAGTTGGATGACATTGACGGAAGTAAATAATTTATATGTAAATTCGTCCAGGTCTTACCTAGTCGGTAACAAGCTTGGCTGATAAGCAGGAGGAAACGGATTTGATTCCCAGCCGGGTCCGTCTCTGACAGTATCTTTGAATACGGAAACTGACGTTAAACTTACATTTACATCTTTAGCTTTGTATTGTGAGAGTAATTGAATTAAAATGTATCGTTGTGTATTGTTTTTTCCTTTCATTGTTTGCTCTCTAATTTATGCAGAGCTCTTTCTCTAGATAGTGTTCTATAGGCCTATTATTTGTATCAAGCAGTTAGTTGGCTGAAATGTTTATTTAACATAGAGCTGACTGAATGTAAATTACTTGTTTTATTATAGCCTGTGTTTTAATGCACTTCATTAGTAATTGAAATTCGATGGTTAAAGTTCAAATTTCAACAAGGTCTTAATTTCGTCGCCTGCTTAAACGCTGAGCACTGTTCTAAAAGAGTTTTATAGATTTTACATGTAGGCCTATACACTGCTTTATCCGTTCTCTGCTATCACAGGCACGATATAGTGGTACTTTAGTAGCATATTAAAAGTTTAATTTGTTTATTTAAAAGTTCAACGATACAGTAATCTTGAGAAATTATACTTAAATTATAATAATATTTTTATAATCTGGCTAATAATGCCCAACAATTTCTGTAATACTATAGTTATGCTTATACATATCATTATTGTCCTTAGATCTCAATTTTCAAAGATTCATATTAAAATTAAAATTGATATACTTATTTATCGTCTTAATATATAAGAAGATAATACATGTTTACCAAATTAGCTTCGAATAGGCGGCTTGTAATGGACTGCAGGTCGCTTTGCAGAGTAGAGCTGTAATAAGCTGGACCCCAATCTTTGCGTCGGTAGTGCTCGATAGCGTTGAGCCGTCATGAAGAGAAGCCTTGTAATTCTGAATCTTGACGTTAAACACACTCACACCTACCAAATTGAGGCTTAACATACAGACATATTTGGCATGTCGTTTTTTGTCAGTTTTCTATTTATGATTGGTGGCATTTCCAATAGGCAGGCTACTCTACCAATAGAGTTTAAATTTTAGGTAAAATTATCTCTCAGGTGGAATTAAAGCTTTACAAATTAAACTAAATATGACATTATCAGAGCTGTGGTTGGCTATTAGAGCTCAGTATATAACACTTTTCTTTGTAATTCAAATCTGTAATTTAGAATTATTGATCGTTTAAATACATTAGCTTTTATTTAATTCTTCTTTTATAGACTGCCTGTATGAATTTCATGCATTATTGGCTTTAGCGCCTGCTTGATATTCTTTTTAATTCAAATGGCTCATTGTTTGCTTAGAACTCTCATTTCTTTGTTATCTCACTAGCTAGATTGTAATAATTTTTTTACTCTGACTGAATAGACTATTCAATTTCGCTGTTAACCTGTTTTTGTGATGTACATAATATAATCAGTGGTGTATCTAGTTGCGTATTTTTTTTGGTGGGGGGGGCAC
>JAQFZF010002660.1:0-12167 GCA_034695365.1 Enchytraeus norvegicus
CAGTATCTGCGTTAGTCGGCTCTTACGAAACACGTGCAGTTATCGGTTGGACTATTCTCAAATATCCCGGACCCAACTACTGGAATAACAACTCTTATAACGGACACATAACTATTTATAAGGTTGGGACTGATAAGTAAAAGAAGTTTTACTTAACTTATCTTCGTATTGCAAAACTTACGTTTCGCTTACCTTCGCTAAGCGTCGACCACAAAACAACAACGACAGCTTGCGATATGCATTATGCAGTGTATTATATTCTCGTTTACAAAGCTCTACTGTCATAATGTGATGTGGAAACAAATGTATAACTCGGCTGTTAGACAATATTATTTCAATGAAATTAAATTTCATTTAAATATAGGGGCTATTGTCTAACAGCCGAGTTATACCCTATTTGCTTTTCATACCAAATTTTCGTACGAAGGTGTTAAATTGGACCCTGAATGATCCCAGAAATTTATATTACCCAGATGGCGAAGATATAAAAAAATTCGTAGGGGGTGCACCTTTTTTGGCGCACCCTGTATTTCAACATAAACAGTTTAATATACGTGTACACTGTACAGTGGCGCACAACCTCGATGAACCGAAGGGCTGCATAAAATGTGGTTAAGTGGCCGTACTAACTTTTTCACCATGCATGCTTAGTCTGGTGCGGGGGGGTGGAATTCTTTTGTGCTATTTCAAATATCAAAGTAAAGAGTTTAGAAGAAATATAGGGGACCAAATATTTCGGGGCTAAGGGGAGTCCCTTCCTTACCGCAGAATACTATTAATTTGACAAAGTAGTTATTACTTTGATTTGACACTAAAATATTACCTATCTTTTTTATTACGCACGGCCGCAACACCTAAGTTCTCATCGGCCTTAGAATACTGTTTCCTCTGTACGAGCCTCTGACCCAACAAGGCATTATAGCCCTCCGCGCACTTTGGAAATCTTTCGACTGTTTTCTCAAACTGGTCCATAATACGCGTGCCGGACCCCAGGTGTACGATGTCGCGCACAATGGTGTCATGTATTAGGCATTACACAACAGCAGTGTTGCGATGTTACGATGTCGATGACCTTGTATGATGCTACAGGTTTAACGACAGGAATTAGATATGCATCGCTCCCTGTCCATGATCCTTCTGATCGCCGTACTATGGGTATCAACAGATCTGCGAGCAATAAGTTTTGCCTCCATTAACATCATGTGTTCATGTGTTAACAATGCTCACATTAGTAACCCCCTCACCTACCATCCCCTCTACATTTGCAAGCATCTCAACTTTCTGAAACGATCATGTTTAGCGTTGTGACTACATTATGTGTCAGGGCATCTTTTAGCATTGTAACTGGTGGAGATATTAATTCTCCACCAGCCCTCTCAAATTATTCCCCACCAGTCGCTGCCCTTTTCCCACCAGTGATTTTCAAAAAATCTTGCCCTTTTTAGCCAAATCGTCCCAAAAAGGGCCGATTTAAACCTTAGTCATATAATGCGTACAGCGGTAGCCTACTAATAATAATATTGAGAAGTGGCCTTTATTACATAAATAGTTCATATTGGTCATAATAATGTTTTTAATGATTAGGCAACTAATTAATTACCTACCGGTAATTAATTTTTATTATTATATCCGTATATATACACACGTGACAGACGCACATGCTAGTTTCTTGCTTAGTTGCTGTTTTTGTGTTTTTATTTTTTTTCTAATCCATGATTAATCTTACCTTTGCCTTTCTATGGGCGCACAATGCAACCAGCGCAGGTACACGATTTGCCTTCCATCTTCCAGGGACCGATACGCACCCGTGTCCAAGGGTGCTGGGATATTTTGTCGACAGAGCTGGGAATCGATCCCACGCCTCGAGCCATCACTCGATTCCGGGTCAGCCTCGCTAACCACTTCATCAAATCCCCGTCGGCATTAATAAATTAATCATATTATTAATCAACTTTGTAAATTGTCAATAGCAACGCTAATTAGACCAATAGTTGCATGATCAAATATTATGATATCTATCACTTTAATCCCAATGTTTAAATTGTTAGACTGTTTAGTCAGTTCTCCATTATACTGGCCCTATAGGTTTGTCCGAGATTTTACTCTCTTTTTGTTTTGATAAACACTTGTGCATTTTTCATGAATGGAAAATAAAATTGATCGTTTAAGCCAAAATGGTCGAACTTTTGTATGATGTTTCCTTTCTAGCTTTGAACAGTGAATCTTATTTCATAAATTGCACAGTACCATACACTTCGTTGAAACGCTAAATCCAATGAAAGGATTACAAAACGGATGCAAAGATGTATTTTGAAAGTGCCAAATCATGCAGAATATGTTCAGATTTTTTACCAAACTGCACAGGAAAGTTTAAAAAATGAACAGGAAAATAGCTAAAGAAGTGAGTGACAGAAGTTGAGAGTCTGTTGACAACCCATTTGCCAATCGTTGCAGGCCCTGCTGCCACAACAAGTCAAGTTATTCCTGTTTTGAGTCAGCTATCAGACCAATTATATTATTGGCTCTCATTGAAGGTCCAACTACCATGTGCAGCTAGTCAAATTATTCCAGTTTTGAGTCCGCTAATAGACCAACTGCCCATTGATATAGGTCTTGTGGCAGAATCAGATAGCCTTTGTCTATAAAAGTAATGGTTTGTTCGCCACCTATCATCGTGGCAGTTGGCCACGCTCTGTCTTGTGATACGGCAATGCCGTCAAGTAGTCAACACACATGTGTCTTGCAGAATAGATTTCATAATAAAAGACACATTGTTTCGTTCTACAAAGGGATGAAACTTGACTTGACAAGTTTATTACCACCAACAGTGAACTGAATAGATTTTATACTATTGCAGATTCAAAGAAGCGAGTGCATGTGATTTGTAAATTGTGTCAACAACAACAACAACAACGCAATTAGAGTGCTACCGTCATCATGACAACATCGAGCACTATGAGAACCAAAGCCAACCGATAAGCAGTAAAGAAATGTCCAACGGTGCAAGCCAAAAACCAGAAAACAAGAGGAAGAGGACAAAAAAGACAAAAAAGGAAGAAACGCGCCACAACTGATGTGGCAGACTAGACTCCGTCAGACTGGAATTTGTATAACCAATTGGTCCATTATACAGAAATCATAGACGAGGCTAAGAAGTATTCACGAAATGGCAATGTGCCCAACTGCCCATTGCGATAGGTGTGAGAGCCGAGGGTGAAGATCGTTTAAAGTTAATAATGGATCACTTACAATTTGAAACACACATTAGCGTTATAAGCGTTTGTATGTCCGATTGTTATGATGCTATCTACTGTGTACATTACTTTAAAAATGCATTTTGTCAGCATGTTAATTAGTTGAGGGCTTGAAGTTTACATGGTATGATAGTAATATTGAAAATGTGCATAAAATTTTTCACATTTTGCCCTTATTAAGCGTGGAGGATGCCCTTTTTCATAAAATCCCCAGCAGTGAAAATTCCTTTAAAAATGCCCTGAATTGTGTATCCCTGATATCGTAGTCAGATGATGAAATGGACCTTAAAGTCGATAAAATTCTGTGTTGCAGTTTGAAGACATAATTTTAATCACATTACTACTTCTTACATATCCATTTGCTGTATATAACACACACATATATTATATATATAAAGAGGCCCTAACAAATTATAGGCATACTCGTAGGCCTATTCTACAAAGAATTTACATGCCAATGGCGTCCTTGATTTATTAAGCCATTCATAGTTTCGATTCATGTTGGACTATCAAATGCGCGATATGCATCAAATTGTCTAATTTTATTGATACCAAATTCTATTGAAACTGGTTCTATTTATATATTTCTCAAAGGAAGAACGTACTGCTAAGCTCATTGTAGTAACTGGAATAATTTGCATACTCGTTGCTACTGATCTACCATTCAGAGACTATCGGTATCCTACAGTTCTTTAAAGATTTCTATAAATGTATGTAAACGAGACGCTACAGAGAAGTGGTTTTCTATAATTAACTACGACCACGACTATTTTCTTTAACTCTATGGCTATAAATCAGAAGCTAAGGTTATTTGAACAATATATTTCAGTCACCGAACAACATTAGAAATTCTCCTGATTCGTCAATTTCAAAGCGATTGAAAAGTTTCAGGATACTCTATGATCAAGACTATAATTTCGCGAGCCAGGACCTGTAATAAACCTGTATGGAATCGGTCCTGGCTCAGAGGATTCGGATTCTGTCGACGTACCATTTCGAATTTAGCGTTTGTTTCTTCACCCTACAACGTAACCAGGGACGGCTGTCGACGTGAAGAGCTCAATAAACTCCCAAGTAACCAATAAAAAAAATCTTTCACACTTATTGTACAGAAACCACTAACCAAACAAGCACATAGATTTTATATAAAAGCAATCTTATACATGTATATGGCACATTAAACACAAGGTTACTACGATGTTTTAAATGTAGTTTACTCTACGGTCAAGTAAATGATCATATAAATAAACAATCGGCCTTCTTATTTTGTCGATATAAATCAATACTAAAAGTATAATAGAAACAGAATAGTTAACTCACGAGGTCGACGATCTGTAAGAGAGCGATGCCGAACTTGACGCTGATGACGTGACTGGCGTTGTAAACAGGACGAATGTTGGGGTCGTAGTTCCTGTAGATCCTCTCAAGCAGTCTCTGCTCATCTGGAACACCGCGGAGTATACCGTCACCACAGCACCCCAACACCAATGTGCACCAACAGGGTATCCAATACATACGCATTATGGTCTAGTTAGCTGATTATAATTACTTGCAATTTTATCTACAACTATGGCACACGAGTCACAACTTTGAACTATTCAACGACAGGACGCAGAGGAAAGATGAAATACGGAAATGTGAAGGGCGAAAGCCTGTAACGGAGAGTTGTGTTTCTTTTGAGTCATCAAGAAACTAGGCCTATCGTACTTTTAGGCCGCCTTAAAAATCTCTAATTTTATTTCCGATTTTGCAGTAGTCTGACTTTATATAAATGCAGAAAATTCAAGATAGGCTCGTTCACATTTAAGGTACTAAACTTTGCTAAACCTTCTTATCCATCTGATCTAATATCATCCTACTCACCCACACGTTCGGCAGTAATCTTGTAACAGTGCCAGACATTCGAACTGAAATAGGCAGACGCTCTTTCAGCTATGCTGCTGCAACACTATGGAATTCATTGCCACAAGATTTGCGCTCTTGTACATGCATTACTACTTTCCAGGGCAAGCTCAAAACTCATCTCTTCCCACCGTAGATCTGTTCTAACAGACTTTCCTGCTTGGATAACGGACTTGCACTGTTTTGGATCTCGCTTTCTCTTTCGACATGTGCATTTGCAGGAGTGTTCTGGTGGTTGTATGCTGTCTGTAGTTACACATCCCGCTTGGGACGTCCATGACATTGCCTTCGGGTGAGGAACCGGACGTTAAATCCTCATTGATTGATTGAATATGTGTGTTTCTATGCAGGTGCCGACGACGAATGACGCATTTATGTGCTACGGGCCGGTGGTGCCTGACGGCTACGGCGCCTGTTACAATCCTCACGACGACTATATGATCGTCATCGTCTCTTCCTTCAAGTCATTCGAGCCTACCAACTCCTCCCACTACGCGCATACACTAGAGGAGAGCTTCCGGCAGATGAGAGACCTCTGTCTTAGCTCTCAGTAATCAATCAATCAATCAGTCAGTCAGTCAGTAGATCAATCAATCAATTCGAGCCTACTAACTCCTCCCACTATGCGCATACACTGGGAGAGTCCTTCTGTCAGATGAGAGATCTTTGTCTCAGCTCTCAGTAATCAATCAATCAGTCAAGCAATAAATCAATTAAGCAATCAATCACTTCGAGCCTAAAAACTTCGCCCACTAAGCACATACCCTGGCCGAGCTTTCGTCAGATGAGAGACCTCTGTCTTGCCTCTCAGTAATAAAGGCTAAAGCCTAATTTAACTTCAGGTTTGCGGTCCGAGGGCTACATCAGTGACGGTAGAGCCCTTGGATTCGAACTGCAGACGTATTGATCCGCAATGCAGTCACTTAACCGTTACGCAACCGGATCTTGCCAGTAATCAATCATCACTCAATCAGTCAATCAATCGAGGAAGCAATCGCTTTAGTCAGTCAATAAATGAATTAATCAATCAGTCAATTAATACTTCGAGCTTACAAACATCTCGATGTTTCATCCCGAAGTCAGTTTTACTCGACCACACAATGCAGGAAAGCATCCGTCAGATGAGACTCAGTCTTAGCTCTCAGTAATCAATCAATCAATCAATCAATCACGCAATCAAGCACTGAGTCAATCAATCAATAAATCAGTCAGTCAACCAGTCCGTCGGTTAATCAATCAAACAATCAATCAATCAATCAAGCAGTCAAATCAGTCAGAAATTCAGCATGCCTAGCGAATGAATGTTTGTAGCACAGTAAAAAATATAAAATAAAAATGTAGCAGAAAGCAATTTCCTGTGAATGTGTAAATAATGGAGAGGCCGTCAATTTCACGTTTTGTATAGTGTAGTAGATTACATGTAATTATATGCTATGTCATATTGCTAGTCCGTCTCGTTAGCCGTAGAGGCCGTATGTATTTGTGTCATATTGCTAGTCCATTTTGTTAGCCGTAGATGGTTAGTCCGTCCGTTATTTTGTTATACGTTTAAACGAATTTATAAATGACGTATCTTATACCGCTCTGAGATGATGAAACCGACGTTAAACATTTTATTTTATCGTGTTCACTGTATTAGACTGCGTCAATTTCATATCTATCTGTCTAGTGTTAGGCTCATGGTAGATCCGAAGCACAAATTCCTACATAGTCTACAAACTCGCTCATCAATGAGCATCAACTCAATTTGTGTAATTCATAATAGCATATGGCTCAATGTATATCATAAATCTGATTTATTTGTATTCTAAAGTACCACATAAGTGCTGAAGAGCCTGTGGCTACTTGTTCGTTTTCACATGGTATGTTTTCATCTATGCACTGTTGAAATTGTAAATATGTGTGAGAAGACGAAATTTTAAATAAATAAATAAATATCCAATATTGCAGTATAGGATAATGTCTGTTATCTCTTATATTTTCACTGGTTCACGCTCGGCGCAACAACTTATCTAATATTAAATATTATTAATAATTTTTCATTGCTAACTTGTCAGAATATTTAAGTCAGGTCGTAAAGCAAATCTGCCAGTGCCTGCTGCAAGAAGCTATTTTTATCTCTCACGTTTTGATCCGCTGAATTTTGACCGCGGTTTTCTTAAGTAAAGCGTTCTTTAGGTCTATGAAGACTTTTATAGTGTGTAATGTATAATGATGCCATGTAGTCAGTAAAATTCTAAAAATAAATATATGGATCGACTTTGGACTATATAATAAGTCACCCGTGCGAACAGATCCACAGTGCAGATTGACAATGCTTTAGGGACGTTTTTAAAAATTGGGATGTTTCTGACAGACCAAAATTTGTAAAATTGGGATAGTTCTGACATCACCTATTAGCATTGAACGAACGCTGAACCGTGCTTGATATCATGGGTCTTAATCAAGCATCTGATGCTCCCTGACCCAGTATATGTTATATTACTTATAGCAGATATCTGGTAAATTCTCCCTGATATCGTCGTCAGAGGAAGAACGGGACGTTAAACCCCTATCTTATATTTCGTTTGTTGCTGTTATTTGTTATTGCTAGTTATTGTTTAAACAGTTGTGATGATTTCCATTGTTATCTCGGTATGAAACTGTAATTATGTATACTTTGTTAGAGTCGTAGTGTAGTCATTATGTGTATGGCTGTATGCAAAAGTGGACCAAATAACATTTGAAGTATAGTAAAAGAATTGTGTTTATTTCAACATATCTCCCAATTGTTTTCTTAATTTTATTCTGGACATACGCTTTGTAGACATTTTTTATATAAGTTCTTAATTTTATATTCATTGCATGCAATTTGCTTACTGGTGATTTTATATTGTCTGTCATTGCTCTGTTAAATTTAAATGCTCTCTGCTGTTCATGGACCATGTTTTTAAGTTCCACATAAGTGTTGCAAACTCTGTGGTAACTTGTTCATCACTCCACCCTGCACTGTTTTTATGATGCAATGCTATTTGTTTTAATGCTTGTGTGGATGATAACGAAAATAAAAATATATAAAAATAAGATGCTCCATCCAGTAAATATAACATACGTGCTGCACTACCTATGCAGGTCAGCGCTAGCTCGCTGTAATCATATCAGTTTACTCTCTCTCTCTCTCTCTCTCTGGCTCTCTCTCTCTCTCTCTCTCTCTCTCTCTCTCTCTGTATTTTCACTCTTCACTCACTTTTTAAATATTCCTTTCTTACAATCTCTCTGGTCTCTCTTTCTCTGCTATTGTTTTCATTTGTTACTCTGGTTTCTTTTGGTACAGAATATAACGCTAGGGCATAGTATATAAAATTATTAGTTACTTATTAGTTACTGCCAAAGATTGTTCCACAGATAGCTGTTAACTGTTACTGCTAATTGAGCTTTTAATCTGAAAATTTTTGCACTGTGAAGTTTAACTGAATAATTTGTAAAACTTTTATATTTAATTATAACTAATTGAGCTTTTAATCTGAAAATGTTTGCCATGTGATGTTTAACTGAATAATTGATAAAAATTTATATGTAAATTATTTTATTGTGCATTATTGCACAATTAATGTAGCATTTTCCTTGAAAAATATTACTTCTGAGGTAGAGAGATTGTACCCCTTGCTCCCGATTCCTTCTTCAGTGTCTGGGTTTGTCGACTTTTCGAAATACGTGCAATTTTTGGTTGGCCACTTGACCTATTCCTAGTCACTCCTAGTGTACGGTATTTTCCCACCCTCCACTCAGATTGTTACAGGCTAGTTTTGGATAAATGTCATAAACTGTCATAAAAGGCTGAGAAATGAAGATATTGCAAATTGTAATACGAATTATTTGAAAATCTCCGCGTTTTATTGCCTATAAGATTGGCGGCAGATGCTTAAAACCATAAAACTGGAGCTAGTCTAAATCAGTATAGAGCATTAGAGCTTATTAATCTTGATTTCATTTGCTGGGTGCTTGAACATTTATAATCACCATTCCATTTAATATATCGATACAAATTATACAATTTTAATGTATATAATTTAATAGCATTCTCCAAATTTTTAAATACCTGGTTAATGTAACATGAACATTTCCTCAGATAATAACTTGGGCTGCACATTTTAAAGGTACGATTAAACAGTACTAGCGTGATTCTCTTTATAAGACATGTGTCTGCAAGATATCGCCATGGCAAACTGTTGCATCAAATATCGCCATGGCAAACTGTTGCATCAAATATCGCCATGGCAAACTGCTGCATCAAATATCGCCATGGCAAACTGTTGCATCAAATATCGCCATGGCAAACTGTTGCATCAAATGGTCATTATCCATCTGTATGATGGTTGGAGAAAGCTGAAGAGAGGAGAGGAGGAGTTGGAGTATCGGCTAACTGTCACCGAGAAAACGACAATACGTGCATAGTAATTACTTATTACCTCCACTATCAAAATACAGACGTGAAGAGCTGTACTGTCTCTTGAATTTATCCTATTTAGTATGATTGGTGGATCCGTGAAAAAAATCCGTTGAAGCCGCGTTGGATCCGAAAACATAAGAATAGACCAACCGAAAGCTGCACGTAGGCTATTTCGTTTTAGCGACTCTCCAAGTAAAGTCTTAGCCCCTAATCATGTAAAATCTTACTAGCGACTCGACTTGTAAGGTCTTACTAGCAAATAAGATTTACAAACGATTCCATGTAGAGTTCATGAAATTAAACCAGCAAATAGTATATTTTGAATACTCAAATTGGCGTCCGTGACATCATTCTGGGATGAGGATACGAACGTCAGAACTTTATTATTAGTGTTATTATTGATCAACTACGTTTCATTCTGTTATGTCGGAAAACTCTTTATCGATATCCTGTAATATTTTCTCGACCGTTTCATAACTAGGGCAGTCCATACTGCAAACCATGACAGTATCTTTCCATTGTTTTTCACTGTTATGCTTCACTAATCAGTCAAAAAATTTACTCAATTGATTCTACTTGAACTGGAATTGTATAGTTACTAGGCTCTTAAGCGATTCAATTTCAAAATTGGATGAAGAATTGCAATTACAAATAAAGCAGAGTCAAATAAATAAGTACCCGTGTTGGATTCGGGAAACTTAAGAATAAACCAACTGAAAACTGCACTCATACTGAGGAAGGGAACGGGGAACCACCTCGGAAGTATATATTCACAAAAAAATGTTGCATTTTAGGTGTGGTAAAGGCATGACCATTTTGATGGGATCGACTAGATGGTCGATGGAGTACTCATTAGTTAGCGTGATAGCAGACTGTGTTTCAGAATATGTAACTTGGACCTGCCATTTGGCAGTGCACTGAAGAGATAAAGATAGATATCAATAAGATTGTTATTTAAGTCGTCGTACTTGATTAAACAAAACAGTATGCAATAGAATAACAATATTGTAGGGCCTACATAAATAAGTTAGACATAATATGATCGATTATATCTTCCATTACTAACTAAGATAGGATATCTCTCTCTCTCTCTCTCTCTCTTTCTCTCTCTCTCTGTCTCTGTCTCTCTCTCTCTTACTCAGTCACTCAGTGCATTGCCCATGGAATATAACTGTAGAGTTTGTATGCCTTATTTTCGTGGAGATAATTTTGTTTTCTGGGATAATTTTGATCTCCTTAACCAGTACTGACTGACTGCGTTAGTTGGCTTCTACGACGCACGTGCAGATATCGGTTAGTCTATTCTTATAATTGCGAGATCCAACACAAAGGATATAAGGACTGAAAACACATTGGCCCAAAAGTTCACAAATCACACTGTACGATCTGTTTTCTATAATTTAAGTACATTCGACTCGGTAAACCGTAGGCTATTTTGACATATACAGGCCTAATATATTTCTACACATCGCATTATTTCGCCATTTTCCTGTTCACCAAACTTTTACATAATTATAAGGGTTACTATTATATGAGTTCTGTAAAAATAGGCCGTATATAAAAATCTAAAAAGGTCAATATCGAAATCGTAAGCCTATTGAAACAATATAATTTAATAAAACGAAACAATATAATGAGGTGCCTGCGGTTTGAGAAGAAAACTGTTAAAATAGAACTAATAATTATTGAGGCTCCTTAAAAGTGAAGTAACTGTCCAACATGAAACCATATATCTGTGTGATCAAATTATCCGTGTCCAGCCATATTAGCTTAATTTATTCTCTCAGAATATCTCTATTCTGTTTTCTGTCACTCTCTTTTTCTTCTCTCCATCTCTGTCTGTCTACTGTATATGTCTATCTTCCTCTCTCTCTCTCTTTCTGTCTCTGTCTCTCTCTCCCTCTGTATTTCTGGGTCTGCCTCTTTCTCTTAGTCTCGATTCATCTATTGTAAGTATTTTAATATCTACAGGAAGAAGTCTAGACGCCTAGCCACTAATTAGAGGAAACCCTGTTCGATCAAAAGCAACAAGAGCATGTTGTTCTCACTTTCCTTTGACAAACAAATGTACATTCTCACTCACCGCCTCTTGTTCAATCTTAGAAAAGCAGAATTTCGTTCAAATGCTGCATTACAAACGACTTATTGACAATAATTTATTAATTTTATTACTAATTTAATAAATCATTATTAGCGATAACGTATTGATTGAAGTAAGGTATTACCCATTACTTAATGAGAGCATTTCGTGGCTTAAGGATGTCAGATTGCGACTCGTGAATCGTAATATTAATCAATGAATAGACCCGAGGATTTTTTTAGTATTCGTGTATTCGACAGATGACAGGACGCATCTATAAAAAAAATTCCTTTCTTAATTGCCGTTTTAGTTGGGTTTTTTCTTGCCCTCTCCATGATTAGATGTATCATTGCCGTTTAGAGCGCACAATACCTCAAGCGCCGATATCTACAAATCTGCCAGACACCCGGGGTTATTCACCTTGTTGCTTCTTGCTTTTGCGGTCGACGCTCTAACCACTCGGCCATAACCCCCCCCCCCCCCCCAAGAGGATACTATTGCA
>JAQFZF010002661.1:0-12166 GCA_034695365.1 Enchytraeus norvegicus
ACTAGGGATGTTAATCGAAATCCGGTAAACCAGTATTCGATTTTGAAACCGAATACCGGTTCTTAGTTTTCGAAACCTATTACCAGATTTTGTGTAAGAGCACTGTAAAGTGTGAGATGCACATTGCACAATGACGATAAATCAAGTATCTGGCTGTCAAATCATTCTCCCAAATTATAAATGCATGTTTACAAGGAGGAATATAATTGTTCAATACGCTGACATCTCCAAGGCATCCCCAGACGCTGATTGCAAATAGATCAGCCACTGTTATTATATTTAAGTTAACAACCTCGATCGGCCGTGATAATTATTTTAATACAGGGTATTACAGCATTGTGTAGGCTCCAAGTATAATGTAATCTCTCTGCTTGCAAAGTAAACTGGTTTTATACAATCGAAAACCGGTTTGTGGAAAAATCAGGTATTAACATCACTAGTTGCCACTAGACAATGGGGCTTCCTTAAGGTTGTTGACAGTCAGTGATGGGCCTGGCCCTGAGCCTGTGGCTTTATAGACAAGTCTGCTGCTGGTTAGGCTATACAATCTATAGATAATTATTATTCATTTTACTGTAGGAATTGTTACCCATTGTTAACCTTAGTAGTGCACAAGTGCAAGTTGTAAGAACCTTGTGACTTGCATTAATGCAAGTTGTAGGTTGTGAAGTGCGAGGTCTTTGTAAGTTGTAAGTCCACAAGTGTAAGTTGAAAGTTATGAATAGACCAGAAAAGGGCGCCAAAATTTGATAGTAAAGAAGTCTAGATGTTAATAGTCAATTTTACTAATTTTGTATGGCTGGCGAATTTGATAGGATTCACCGATTTTCAAAAATTTACTCCCAACATAGAGATCTAGCAAAGCGGTCTATCTCGCCCCAATATACAGTAGCTATAGAAGCCTGGTTAACATTGAACTTTTCTTGTGTATTGCACGAGTGCAGTTTGAATTTGGGTTAGTAACCCTTGATATCATTTTGTGATGGAAGTATTGGCGTTATAACATTTTTTCTTGGTTGGCTCAATGCATGTCGCAGCATTGAAGTCGAAGATTGCGCAATGCAGTTTCCGTTTCACGTTGTGAAGCTTATATTACAATCCGGAACACCTATTTTAACTGAAATTGATAGTTATTTAAGTTTGAAAATGTTATACAATTTATTTGGTCTCTGAAATAGATCTCTAATTCATCCATTTAAATTCTTTACTTATCAAGATTGGAAAGTAAATACAGTACGGCCTAAATGTAGCTAGATAAATAAAAATAGATGCTATAGTTTTCCATTATAATATATTTTCCAATATAGCATAATATTAATTGTAGTGAAGAAATGTAATAAATTCCAAGCAGATTTAGGGGGGGTGGGAGGATGGCCACCTCGATCAGAAATTTCCTATCAAATATGTTAATTTGGGGCCCCTAGCCCCTTGTACTTATTCAGTATTTTGTATCCCCCCCTTCGAAAAGAAAATTTCTTAGATCCCCACTATTGGGTTCAACTAGTCGTTGAGCGATGTGCTCATTAATAAGCGAGAAAGTCGATTGCCATGGATCTGCTATCAGGCAGAACACTATGGATTGATTGATAGACATTTTATCGATATTTAGCGCCAGTTTTCTCATTTGAATGTGATATAAATGTATAAGATAAATCTCGTTAATGCCTAGAGTCTCTGTGATGTATTTAACATGAGTCAATCAATCAATCAGTATGTATAAAACTGTATATTAATAATGTGCCGCTCTATGCAGAAATGCCACATTAGTGTTAAATGGACAATGGGGAGTCGAGTAGCCTTGAGCCTACTCAAGGCTCTATAACATAGAAATCATTGTCACATGTCTATGAACAGTCTGCTTGGCACGTTCCTGAAATCGCCTTCGGGTGAGAAACCAGACGCTGAATCCTCATTGATTGATTGATTGTATCTCTATTGTAGCTCTGTGTATGAACAATGTGCGTGGAGTATATGGAAAACTTCCTCAGCCTCCTAGTTCTGTAGTCGTATATTTAATAATAGCGGCAATTATTAGATGAAGCCATTGTGACGAATATTGCTGCTATACTAATGACTGTTATAATAAATGGACTAGATTTATTTGCTAATTTGTTAGCAATTAATTAATTAATTGGCTAATTTAACTGCTGCTGTATATGAAAATTAATGAAGTCCGTAAAAATACGTCTATGGATTGGATTTATTCCTATGGCATGAGAGATAGAGAAAGGTATTTATGGGAGAATGAGTTAAATGAATAATATGAGGAGTAGGTTATTGTGTAGGTTTTACCTTGAATGGGTTCAGGTATACTGTGTACTGTGTGTAGCCTTTGTTACATGCTTTTGTGATATACAATGTACATATTTTTTCTTGACTTGGATAAACGGTCTTGCACTATTTTGGGTCTCACTCTCTCTTCAGCTAATGCATATGCAGGATTTTGATGTACGTTCGAAGTTGTCTGTAGTTGCCCATTCCGCTTGGGACGTCCCTGACATCGCCTTCGGGTGAGGAACTGGACGTTAAATCCTCATTGATTGATATGTTTGTACAGTATATTCATCGCTGGATGGAATAATCCTATTAGTTATTGAAAGGTAAAGGTTGTGTGCCATATTCGTTGCCGAACGTAGGTGCGGAGCTGATCCCGATTCTGAGCGATTTCAGCACACAGGTGACATAGTCATTAATCCGACAGTGAGATCTCCAACCTCACTCTATACAATCCAATTATATAATTGTATCATATACGCCAAACCTGTGGTAACCTTTAGTTATTGTAGTAAGGATTTAAGTAAGGATTTAATGTAGTAAGGGTTGTAGTAAGGATTGTAGTAAGGACCGTTTTCTCTGCAAGATATGTCATCAGGGACTTGTTAGCTAAGGTATTACGTTTGTATTATTATTAGCAGTGTATACTAGGCCTACGGTCTATTGTATAACTTACAGCACGCAATCCAGCTTTTAGTGATTATTTCGAACTTATCAAATGATTCTCTTAAATATATTATTTAAACTATTTGAAAGCGTGCTGAGTCGTGTAGGACATTGGTTAAGAGTCGCACCTGCTGATTGATAGGTCCACTGATCGAATCCCTGGCTCGCCCGTTGCTGATGCGCCGATTGGAAGCCGATGTTAAGCTCGTCTTGAATCTTTTAGTTCACACCTTTATCTCAAAGTCATTGTTAATTGTTATTAAATATTAGTCATACTATATCATTGACGTTAGACAAAGAACATGACATGTATAATAGTTAATATTGAAGAAAATCTAATAATTATTATTGTCATATTTAAGTTACATGAACAAAATTTGAAAAATTAATATTTACTGTTTTGAAATATGTAGTTAATATTTATCTAACCATAACTATCTATCCAGTGCTCTGCGGTAGGTCTAAGGCACAAATTCATACACAGTCATTCATTAGTCAACCAAACAAGTCAATTCCTTCACAAAGGCTTTGCCTTTATAGCAAATAATGCCTTAGTTCAAAGAAAAGCATAGCTTCTGAGATGGTATTCCGTTACTTTCCACAGTGACTGCATTTTTCGGCGTTACGAAACACGCGCAGCTATCGGTTGATCTATGCTTGAGCATCCCGGATAACAACCTTATAGACTTCTTAAAATAATTATGTAGTCCAGATTGAAGTTATTGAAATGCCATAGACTGTTGTTGTTGTCAAAATTAGCTGATATAATGTTATTATTTTATATATTATGCCCACTATTACATCATATACACATCAGACCCGCTATTGATGTTCATTGCACGAGAATGTTCATTGTTATTATCATATTATGTATTAAAATTATATTCCCACATATTAAATTCCCACTACACTAGTTTGTGCACGATTCTGTGTGTGTGTTGTACAATGGATACGCTTACAAATACATAATATTAATCTAAGTTCAAATATTATGAACTTGAAAGCAGTTGTTCATTAAAGCAAATAATAGCATCATTATTTCAGGAAGAAGTACATATTAAGCCTAATAATGTAGTGAAAGGTTTGTCCCTTGCGGGGTTTGGAAACTTGAGAACATATTTACTAACCGAGCACTGCATGTGTTCGTTCGTAAAGAGGCAATATAAATAGGCTAGTAAGTTCTCTATTAAAAACATTAATTTGTTTAACAGATGGATCAATCAATCTTTGCAGATTAATTGTTTAACAGATGCATCAATCAATCTTT
Source organism: Enchytraeus norvegicus (assembly GCA_034695365.1). NCBI lineage: Eukaryota > Metazoa > Annelida > Clitellata > Enchytraeida > Enchytraeidae > Enchytraeus > Enchytraeus norvegicus. The sequence goes on from JAQFZF010002661.1 coordinate 4,208, forward strand.
GCAGATTGGGGTCATCCTCATGTTACGTCTTCACGGAGGGGAAGGGGGGGGGGATGTTTGGTTAGAGTTAGGTTTTTCATTCTTTTGAATGAAATATATATTTGTAATGAAAAAAGATTGCACAAATTTTTTCATTCACCGCTTTTCGCTATACATCAAAACCACGCAAATTTAGTGGCAAAAACACACTTTTTTTGACAAAATTACACACTTTATTCTCACTAATTGCACAGATATCTGCGAAACAGCAATATTTGTTGACATGACCGCCAAATTTAGTCCATATAAAGGTTGTTTCTTTATAGCACTCCCACTCCGTGACCGACTACGCGCTACGTACCCCGGTTACCGTCTGCCCGGTGACCGACCATGCGGAACAGGTGACTGACCCCAAGTGATGACGTCATCAACGGTGGTGGGGAGGGACCGGTGATGACGGTTGATAACGAGGGTGGAGAGGGGCTCCAAAATCCCGCAAAAGTGATGACGTAATATTTGACTGAACTCATTGAAGAAGTAACTGAGACGAATTCAAACCAAGCGGTTTAATACCAAGAGAAAGCAATGCATCAAAACATGAGTACATAGTTAATGAAAGCTTAGAAAAATAGATTTACAATAATTATAATTATTATAGTAATCGAGCGTCTAATACAGAATCATATACTCCAGCGACATAAATAGTGCTTGGTTGTTAATGTTTACTGTAATCATAATCAGTATATATTATATATACCGATCAATCAATAAATACTAATGTCAATCTACCTTAAATCGCAATTTATAGATACATCAATCAAATTAGAGTCAATCTACCTTAATCATAATAAATACACCATTCATCAATCAATAAAAACTATAGTGTCAATCTACCTTAATCATAATTAATATATACACCAATCAATCAATAAATACTAGTGTCTGACAACATCTAAGGAAATAAATACTATTGTAGAATATAAATAATAAATACTATTCGTCTCACAATCTGGTGAGAATGCCGGGATGTATCTAATGCCTGCCTTCAAAGTACCTTGTCACAACACGGAGGGAAATGTCAGAGATGGACCCCGTATGGGAATGCGCAGCCTTCTTCTTCACAGGCAAACATGCTATCTAATAGGCTACTCAACCTGAACAAACTATTAATTACGAAATTTGGCTAGCTGATGTCACTGCGATTGTCCTACGAAAGTTTACCCACAGCATATTATTGACGATGGAGATTAAAGTAGCTTGCTGAAGGGTGCACCCATATGAATATCTTGACTAGGTGTTAATTATATGCCAATTTTTATTTCAATCTATATACATGTATTCTGTCAAAGGCTAAAGCCGAATTTAACGTCAGTTTCGTAGGATAACGGCTATATAGGTGACGAGCGAGCTTTGGGAATCAAACCGTGAACCGATGGAATCCGACTCAGACACTCTACCGACGAAACAATAGTAACCGATGAATAAACGGATATAAATACTTAAGCCAAACACCCTAATATAGGTGACATAATAAAAATCCATGATGGTTTATAAATAATTATCACACCTAACTATGGGGGGCGGGGAGTATGGCCGAGTGGTTAGATCGTCGGCCTCTGATGCAAGAAGACCTGGGATCGATCTCAGGAACAAGAAGAAGAATCCCAGGTGTCTGGTAGGTTAGTAGATATTGTGCGCTCTAAACGGTAATGATAGGTCTAATCATGGAGAGAGCAAAAACAAAAATACCAAGAACAGCAACTAAGAAAGGAAACCCTATCAACACATGCGGTTGACATGTGTGTGAAAAAAGGAAGATTAAAAAAACTTAGACCTATACATAGTTACATACATAGTTGCTACTTTTTTTAATATTCGTGTATTCGACAGATGACAGGACGCATCTGTTTACAAGGTTTCCTTTCTTAGTTGCTGATTTTGTTAAGTATATTATACTAGCAATGGCTTGGCCTGTGACACAAGCCAAGTAATAAAACGCACCAAGCAAAACTGTATAAATACTATAAATAAATAGACGAGTATATAACCGCATAGGCTGACACCATAACATCACAACACAAGCATAATTAACACAATCCATTACACCATGTAAAGCAAGATAGAATTCCATAATTCGCATATAATTCTTTTATTTTATTTATATTTATATTTATTCGTCTAATTAGCACATGACACAACTGCATGAACCGCAGATTAATTTAAGTGCCATATTGCAGAAAAGCAATACGGCACTAAATTTTAAATACTATTGGAATCCTGAGTTGGATCCGGGAAACTTGAGAATAGACCAACTGAAAACTGCACATGTTCGTAAAATCTGACTAAAGATATTTTCATACTGAGGAAGGATCGATGAGGTGCTCACTGGTGAGCGTGATAACAGATTGTGTTTCAGTATATGTACCTTGGACCTGCCATTTGGCAGTGCACTAGAGATAGAGCAGAAAAATAATTTTTCACAATGATGAAAATACTGATCAAACCAACACCAAATAATAACAGTAAAAATCTAAGCCTACACTATTTACATATTATAGGCCTAGTATTAATTTACCAATGTTTCCTGTACAATTCAAATCACAGAGCTCATCCGTCACTGATGCAGCCGTTAGGCCGTGAAACTGACGTTAGATTCGGCTTTAGCCTTTACAATTTAAGGTAAAATACACTAAAAACGACTTTACAATATGAAGCCCCATTACGTGAACTACTATCATGCTCCGACCACATTTCACAATTTGTGATTCTAGTTGTAGCTTGGTTTGTCTCTGATGATGCCTTAGGCCAGCCATGGCAACATTAAACTTGGCTTTAACCTAAGTGTACAACTTATCAGATGATATCCTAGCAACATACAACTCGGTACTAGCATTAACACCAGAAGTAATAAATAATAAGGTTCGAATCACGGCTCGCGCGTCACTGATGTAGTAATTAGGCCGCGAAACTGCCTTCTAATAGTTACAGAATATGATATTGTCCCGGAAACTGGCCATTAATTTGTATCTTCTTTTCGAATTCGGTTGACTGATGTAGTAAATTTAGCACTATAGCCTTTGTAGATAGTAGTATATCCAAGGATGACGTCTCTGACATCATCACTGGATGAGAAAACTGACGTTAAACATTTTATTATTATATTGTCAATTCTGTCTGACCTCTCACATTATATACAAAACTTGAAGAGAACACCAATTTCAATCTGAAACAGGAATGAAAAGCTAATGAAAAAGAATTTTAAAAACAGCAGGAAGAAACTTGAACAATTAAGATAGACTTTGGTAACACAGTAAGTGAACTAGGAATGTCATCCCAATAAACATGTGATTATATATTGTACAAATCCAACTAGAGAGAAATTATAAAAACATCATACATATACAATAAAATACAATAAGAGTTTAATGTTTGTTTCATCATTGAACGACGATATCAGGGATGTCTCCAACGGCACAAGCAATACTAAGAGGTCCACTAAAACGGAATTAGCAAAGTTGCTACTAGTGATGAAAGAGAACAGAGGTCAACACTTGTCAACCACGGTGCACATCCATTTATTCATAAAACCAACAATAATAGCATTAAAATATCTAAGAGGAGGGGGATGAGCTTTAAGCTTACATTCTACTTATACATGATTGACAGGGTAAGCATCTAACAATATAAAACGCAAGTTTAATAACGTTTCTGAAGTAGTTTCTGGGACAACGAGTCGCATAGATTTGACCTGTTGTGGAAGGGTAATTAGCACAACGAGTCGCATAGATTTGACCTGTTGTTGCAGGGTAATTAGCTGTCTAATGTGTGATCGTCCTGTCCTGTGGTCTGGGTGACTGTCCTGTGTGTGGGTCATTGTCTCGTTATCTCCATGTACATGTCCACTGAATGGTGGAATGAGCCGGGGGGGGGGTTCTGTAGCCCCCCCCCACCTTTTACACTAATACACACTTTTACACTAGTACACACTTTTACACTGTAGTGAAAAGGCCTTTATCAAAGACCTTTTCACTAGTGTACCTAATAAAACAGGGATTAGATCCACATAATGCATTGAGCTCCACATAACAACAACAACAACAAGAACAACAAGTAAATCAACAGTTTACCTAACAACAGAAGGAAGAAAATTACATGCACTATGATTTCATTCTATCTACCATCATTCTGTCAAGCTCGTGACTTTAACTTGTGTCCATTGATCATGTTGCCCTTCAATTCATAGGTAATTAAAGCACACAACCGTGCAGAATGAAAGGACAAATTGTTTTAGCATGGACTAAACCAGTATTTTACAACATATCACTGGTTAATACTCAATCAATTTCTAATAATTATCTACTCTTTCTGAAATACAAGCGATTTATAATTAAAACAGTAGGCTTACTGCAAAATATTTATTTATTCACCCCTGTGTTATAAATTAAAAATTGATTAATTATTAAAGAAAAAAATTATTATTCATGATAAAATATTTTTTAGGTTTTTCAATCCATTAAATTTGAAGTTTACAAATGATTGGATGCTATAGCATAAACATTGGAATCTAGACTTGGAATACTCGCGGTAATACTTGCTTTGCTCTTACCAACACATAAAAATGATGTCTTAGTTCAAGGAAAATGATAGCTACCGAGGTGGTTTTCCAATTACCTTCATCAATGACTGACTGCATTATTGGCTTCTAGGAAACACGTGCAGCTTTCGACTGTCTATTATCAATTGTCTCGGATCCAACGCTAGAAATTATAGCATGCTAAGTTACTATTACAATCCAAACTTGGAATACTTGTACAATAGGTTAAAGACAAAATATTCTAATTCAAGACAACATTGTCAAAATATATAAATATGTTACAAAAATATTTAAACCAGTTATGTTAACACAAATATACACATACCGTCTCTGACGGAAATCCGTCCCTGCGTACGGAAACAGACGTAAAACTTAGTTTTACAGCTTTTAGCTTTACATACACTTTAGCAGAACAACATTGGGCTAAATGGATGATATTCATATTACACGCTGCATACCACAATATTGTATAATAATATGTACTTAAGTTCTGAGTAATATTCAATGAAATAATGACTATGTGTCATATCTTCTCAAGACGTAGGTGATCATGGATTTTCATGAAATTCTATATTATTAATAAATATTGTGTACCACCGTCGGATTTATGACTATGTCTCCTGTGAGCTGCAATCGCTCAGGATCGGGATCAGCTACGCGCCTACGTTTGGTAACGAATACGGCACACAATCTTTACCTTTTACTCGTGTATAATCTTCAAAAACAAGCAATAAATACGACTTGCAGACAGAACTACAAACCAAAGCGAATATATATACAACAGCAACAATAGACAATAGTATTACAGGCCGATAATTAATTAGCAAACAAATAATCCTGCTATTATGTAGTCTTATTAATTAAATCTTCCTTTTAATCGTTGCACATGTCAACCGCATGTGTTTACATGGTTTCCTTTTTTAGTTGCCATTTTTGGTATTATCTGAAGGCTGCCGTCCTACAGATTAATCATATCTTTGCCGTAAAGAGCTAATGTAGCAAGCGCTGATACACGATTAACCAGTACCGGTGGCAATATAATTTTTCTGTAGTTTGATCTGGGTCTGAACCCATAACTCATAAATCATCTTTAGCTTGAGTGCACCATGCTAACTACTAGACTACCGCCACCGGCTAGTTGGTAATGTTTAGAAAACTTCGTGAAAATCACAAGCTGTTAGACCAAAATTTTTAATGTAAATTTTAGTTATAATTTTAATGACATTTATTATTAAGAGACTTGATTTATCAATATGTTTTTTGCGAGATTTCGTTGACAGAGGCCGTATAATATAAATATCGTATTGCAGAGATAAGCTAATGCAATCTAATAAATAAAATAATAAATAAATTATAATTACAAAACGCGTGAATTCATATATACAAACAAGTCACACTGAAGATAATGGAAAATAAGAATTTAGAGTCCGCTTTGTCACTCACATGTGACATCATGAAGGGTATATTATACAATACACTGTATTTAAATACATAATAATAATCAAAATGCAACTGAAATATTAAAAAATGACTATGGAATTATAATTAAATAACAAAAAGCACCTACTATATAGTAAATATTATATTCATAAGCTAATACATTATATAGACATGCACAAAATAGACACAATATTACATTGAAATAGAGCTATAAAGTTAAATAATAATTCATGCCAAGGATTTTGAGTATCTGCCTTAATAATTGTGGCAGGTATAATCTGTGAGCATTAGCAAATTACTTTAAATAAGTTGAGTTTCATATAAATGTCTTTTCTTATTGCATCAAAAGCTGAACCCTGAGATACTAATGCAAATTAAATTATGCAATAGAAAATCATACTGACTGTTTGTACTTGAACAATGTAAAGCAATAACATTGTACTTCACACAAATTTATCTGCAATGGCACCATTTAGACATTATTTGAGACAAACATGGAATAAATCTGAAAATGGTTCGCCAACATGAGACAGTTCACCAAAAACAATAATACCTACACAATTCGATAAAATAGACAAAATTCTACAATTAAATCCAGTAAAAATAGTAAACTATAAATTGACTTGCAAGCAGAACTGCAAAACAAAGTTTATCTACGAGAAGCGTCTTTCTATTACTAAAGAACATATAATATTAAATGTTATGTGAGCCAGGTCATCAAATCCCAAACACTTTAGCAATGACAGTACAGTTTGTACACAGTGAAACGTGCTGCTATATAAAGTTAATGCACATCAGCAATGTGAAGCTAAATATACCCAACAATATGGTTTAACAACATCATTCTCATGATCTTTCATAAAAGTTAAATATCTCCAAGCATATAGTACTTCATATGTTAAAGATTCTGCACTTTGTAGCACAATAAGATTGAACACCATCTGCTAGAACTAAGAAGATCAATTATAGGAATACATAATGTTCGCTAAATATTCGGTAAACAAAATATATATTAGGCTAAGCTTACTAAATAATCTTTCAGACTAATTTTAACAAGAAGAAAAAATAAGATCATAAACTGGGCAAGAAAATTAATAATTAAAATGAAATGCACCAAAAATATATTTAGTATATAAATCGAATTGTTTTGCAAACTGCTTTGTTTTTCTGTAGGTGCACAATAAGCTTGACATGGCTGATGGATATATCTTACTTTAACAAACGATAAATGGAAACACATGATATATAAGTAAAATAATCTTCGTAAACCTCACATATGTTCATCTGCAAAGTACACTGACAATATATACATACTAGGAATCATAATACATATTACAATCATGAAAGTACATTACAATCATAACATTAGCCGTTACACAATATGTTGACAAAACAATTTTCTAGCTAATCCCAATTTAGCTTCACAAAAGTTGTGTAAACAGACTCTGGTCAATTTACGAACTTAAGGTCACATTTACCTAACCTCCAATAGCGGTGTCCTTCCCTATCTTCTCCACAATAAATTGAGTACATCCATCCATTGGTAACGCCTCTGTTTCCTAGTGATCAAAGTAACCGGAAGTTTGTAAATCAGCCCATGACCTTCGCACGCATCAGCAGATAGTTGCAGTAGTCTAGCAAGAACAGCCGCCCTCTGCTGGCGGGTTCTCGGTGAGCTGACGAGTCTGTGCGTTGTTCTGTGCTGGATTGTCAGAGTCAAGACTTTCCGACATCTTGTCACAGATGATGTCGACCAGTCGCTCAAACACAGCCTTCACGTTTATGTTGTCCTTGGCGGACGTCTCAAAGAATTCTAGACCTATAGTGACACAAACACATATAAATGCACGTTTACACACATACACATACACTACACATCTTGTCACAGATGATGTCGACTAGTCGCTCAAACACAGCCTTCACGTTTATGTTGTCCTTAGCTGACG
>JAQFZF010002662.1:0-12161 GCA_034695365.1 Enchytraeus norvegicus
TACATATTTCTGGACAAGATAGATGAAGATGGCGTTGTACAGAACATGGGCGGCGACGAACACAAAGGAGGCATAGTAGTCGATCTTGATCCGTAGGACTGGGTCCACAATACGTGTGATAGCAGCTTGGTAGAAGGTTAGGATAACCAGGTAAACCACCAGCGTTCTAAAGTAGCGTCCCTGTAAAATCAATCAACGAGGATTTAAAATTCTGTTCCTCATCCGGAGGCGATGTCAGCCTTGTCAGGGACGTCTCAAGCGAAATATTGTTTAGTCAACTATTAGTGTGATAGCAGATTGGTGGAATGTTAGGATAACCAGCTACCGCACAAGAGTTCTAAAGTAGCGCCTCTGCACATTGCACAATCTATCAATCAATAATATAAAACATTTACCGTCGGTTTCCGTACCCAAGGGTACTATCAGAGACGGGCCCTGCTGGGACTCGAACCCGTGACCTCTAATTATTAGGAAAGCTAACTACCGACTAGGCTATCCTAGGGATGTGAACCTTTGCAAACCAATCAACGAAGATTTAACGTCAGATTTCTCGTCAGAAAGCCTTGTTAGGGATGTCTCAAGTCGAATTGTTGAGTCAACAATTCGTGTAATCGCAGATTGGTAGAAGGTTAGGATTGAGGTGACGTCCCTGATATCGTTGTTAGACGATGAACCGGACGCTTATTCGTTATTTGATTTGAATATGATTAATAGAAAACACACGAGCATACTGACGTGAAAATAGTAAACAGTGAAATATTATATTGAAACAAATAATTATTGTTTACAGGAGTCTATCTATCTAGTGCTCTGCCAAGTGGCAGGTCCTGGGAGTCAAATTCCTCCATAACTCTCTATAGCAAGCTTTTCGTGTCATGACATCATATGTCACACCTTCTTTTAAATCAGCTAACAAATACGGCTATACCGCTTCATCCTCGTCCTTTTCTTCCATCAAACTTTCCTAATATACAGCAGTACAACATTACAATTTATAAATATCAAATATTTTTACATGATTTATTAGAGACAAAGTATCTTACACTGTAGGTACACAGCGGTACGGTTGGCATCTGGCGTACTATGGTGCCCTGGAGAGCACAGAGGCAAATAAAGAGTATGAAGCAGATCTGTAGTCTAGACATCTCCAAGGATATAGTGTCGGCCAGAAGCGACACCAACATCATGCATCCTATTAGAAACTACTCAACAATCAAGCAGTCTAATATAAAGTAAATTAAAAAGTTACCAAAAAGTGTTGTTAGAGCTACTTTTAAAAGCTTTTAATGTCTATTAAATAAAAAAGCATTTTTTTATTTAATAGACATTTTAATTTTATTTTATTGATCTCAAATAATAATATTACGATAATATTGTGTATTTACTTATTTAAAAGTATTTATTCACATTTCTTAAATTACAAATAATTCTGTCTACCGCATAAGGATAGTTAGAATCATCATTTTTGTATTCAACTAATAAAGTACATCTTGTCTTGGCTCGACCCTTCATCGGTGACAACGTTGAAATAAAAGGATGATAAGAAAAAATCTTCACAGCTCCCAATCCTTTACTGCCGGCACAAACTAAGCTCCCACAAGAACTCTAGCTATTGCTCTAACAAAAATAAGGAGTTTTGATAAAATAATTAACTATTTTAGTTTATTATTTTATTATTTCCGTATATATATATATACACGTGACAGACGCACATGCTAGTTTTCTTTCTTAGTTGCTCTTTTTGCGTTTTTCTATTTTTTCTACTCCATGACTAATCGTAGCCTACATTTGCCTTTGGAAAAGTGAAATGCATTATTGTTCATCATTATTGGTCTTATTACGAAAACACTGACCCTTGAGACGAACACGTTCCAGATATAGAAGTGACACCTCCTAGCGGCATAGCAGGACACTTTGAGTGAGGGGCGGACCACTATATGTCCCCCAGTGCGCCTCTGTACTGGTGTGGTCACCTCTTCCTCAGTTATGACCGTCGAGTAGTTTACCTCTACCAGCTTATACCAGTGAAACTCTCTTTCGTGCACGAAGGGCTGCTTGCAGATCTCATGCATGGAGTATGGTTCATCGGTTAAATAGGTCGTCTCGACCGCTGTGTCTGATATTATGTCCAAGTGAAGCTCCTGGAAAGCACAGTCAAATAAACATCGTCGTGGTCCTTGATGTGTCTAAGCAAGATAATATATGACGCTAAATAGGCTTACGCAAAGTTACCATTAGTCATGGAGTGGCAAGATAAATATAAAACGAGTGCATAGAAAGTAATTTCGAAGACATATTCAGGTCAGAATGAACTAAAATCATTGACAATTCCATCGGTCATGACACAGCTATAGAAAATTGTGGTTGTAAAATAATAATAATAATAATCAAGCAATCAATCAATCAAAGAGGAATTAACGGCCGGTTCCTCGCCCGTTAGGCACGTCGTAAGAAAAAGTGGACCAACTAGATAGACAGCTAACAGAAAATTATAACAAAAACCTAATTTAAAATATTCCAACAGAAACCTGAACATCGAATGGAAAATCACAGAGAGTCATTTTCTTATAGAACAGACTTCTGAATATCTTCTTCTCACAGATGCATGCTCCATCGAGCTGATGGTAGACGGCCACTGTGTCTGTCTTAATCTTAGGCTGTCCAACACAGTTCACTATCGAGAGCTGAGGGTTCCAGTAATTCTCTCTCAACTCTTCTTGTGTCGACTAATTAATTATAAATCAATCAATCAACGTCGACTAAATCATTATCAATCAATCAATCAACGCTGTGTAGGTCCTACTATACTAAACAAGATATAGAGTTAGCGAATGTCGTCTTAAAGCATCCTTAGCGTATACTTTTTATCCAACAATGGCGCCTCTTTTAAGAGAAGCATGTAGCAATGGGGTCCATTTATAAGTTTGTTCATGATTTCACATTTTCAATGAAGTATAGGATACAAAACATGATACTGGTTGCTGGAAATTAAGCAATTTTCTATCTGCATATTCTAAAATATACCTGATAGCCTAGATATATGGATTAAAATGTATTCATTCAATTCATGAATATCATGCACTCTGCTTTGGATCTGCCTGACATCGCCTTCAGGTGAGTTACCGGACGTTAAATCCTCATTATTGTATAGATAGATACCATCTTACATTCATATCTAGATAGGGTTCCCTCCAGCGAGCAAACAATTCAACGTCAGCCATGAACGTGTTCTTGGTTGTGTTGATGTCACCTAACTTGATGAATGAAAGTCGAATGTATACCTGCTTCTGTGAATCAATCAATCAATTAATCAATCAATCAAGCAAGCAAGCAATCTTGAACGTGTTCTTGGTTACGTTGATGTCGCCTAGCTTGATGAATGAGAAGTAATGGCTTGGATCACTTTCCAATTCACTACGGCATCTGCATTAGTCGTCTGTTAGGCCTACGTGCAGTTTTCGGGTAGTCTAAATTCTCTTCATCTCATGTTTCTTAGACCTATAGCTTATATAAAATGTTTAAGATTATTAAAGTGGATTCAATTTATCTAGGATACTACTAAATCAATCTACCTAATTTACAGCCTGGTGGCAAGGCCAAGGCTCTAAGTTATACACATAGTCTTTAGTATCTCACACATTAATCCTCTACGTACTATGTATCTCAGAAGCGCTGTGCAGTCAGATAAGTGTTGTATGCCTGTTTAAAAAGATAGGTTTTCAATTTTTTTCAAAATTCATAGACTGATTTACTCTGGAGTGACATTTTATGTCAGCAGGTAGAGAATTCCAGACTGCTGGGCCACATACATTTGACTGTATGATTCTATTAAGGGAAAATTTTGGATTTCAGTCCGGGCATAGTACGCTCCTTTTGCTGCTATTGAAGTACCTTCTACATTTTGATCAATAATGATAAATATAATTCTAGTGACTCTAGTCTCATTTAATTATCTTGCAATTGCAGTTGCTTCTTACCTGATTGATCGACTCAAATCGCCTCAAATCCTTTGCCATGTCTGCCATTCATGAATTTTAGGCCTGGACTTAATTCTTGGCGGAAATATCTGTGAAGAACCTATTGCAATATTGAATAATTATTATTATACTGTCAACTTGTCAAGGCATAAGTCGACCTATTGGCAAAATTTAGCCTAAAGGTAAAGGTAGGCCTAGGCCCAGGGTTGTAGTTGAGGGCATACGCGGGCATACGGCGTATGCCCTGCGAGAGGCAGCGAGGCCTATAGTATGCCCGGTCTGGGTCATGAAAAATCGTGAATCATACTGAGCGTATGCCCTACCAAAAATTTGCCACTACACCACTGCCTAGGCCTACACCATAGGTCAGAATTGACCCCTAGGTAGCCTATCAGAGCTGATCTCGTTCCGAAGCGTTCAGCACACATGTGACAAATGTCATTAATCTAGCAGCAAGGTCGCAGCCCTACTTTCGATCCAAAGCACCATATGCCAGAGCTGTATTTACCTTTCGCAGTCTTCTAAAGCAGTCGCCTACTAATTGCTTCCAATTAACCGACCCCCTAAGGGGATGGACGGATTGGTTGGCTACATCCGAGATTCTTTACGAATGCCCTTCACAGCGGCATATCTACGCTGATGACAGTTTTATGTCACCAGGTAGAGAATTATAAGTGGCCTCTTACCACATATGCAGTTTTCGGTTGGTCTAAATTCTCAAGTTTCCCGGAACCAACACAAAGAACCTAATATAATATAAACTTAATTATGATTTATTGGATTTATAATTTATGGGATTTATGATTTATGGGATTTATGATTTACTCGTAACTTTAGGCCTACAAGCCCTACATCTTACTATAATTTAACTGACGAAAGACAAAATTAGGCCTACCACTGTAAATAAAAGATCGTATTAAACGATGTGGTAAAATAACAGTCTTTGGGCATTTAATTTAAGAATACCGTATTTATAAAAGAATAGCCTACTCTTGGAATGAGATTCATGAAAGTTGCTAACTTGTTAGAGCATCTGAACAATGAACATGCCATCTAAAAACACTGTGAGTCCTTGGTTCGAATGATTTCACTGCGGTAGAAATTATATAAGCTTAATATCGTTACATGTAGCCTAAGCTTAGTTCCTAGTCTAGTTGTCTTTGAGTAGGCCTACAATACGGCGATACATGTTAATATGATTACAGCCGAATTGATATAAAGTCTTCACTTTGAATAGGAATAACTTTGATAGAAATGACCCTGAAACGTATCACGTAGGCATTAGTTTTTCTTTTGGCTTAATTCATACCCCATCGTTCCGTTTCCAGATTTTGATTTTGCTAACATACTTGGATATTGCACCTGTTATTGACTCTTTAACGTTGCATAGCGAAAGGGCATTGGCTTAAATCTTAATGTAGTTCCGAACGACGGAGTGGTGGAATTTTCCATTAAGCAATTTTGTAGGATTCTCCTTTTTCAAGGCGGATTGCTTGTTGTAGCCAAGGCTGCAGTTTGTTGTTTTGACTTTTGAGATGTAAATAAATCATCAGCTGTGAATAAATCTGTAGAATTCTATCAACATTTCAATATTTTAATGTGGCGAGATAGGAAATTTTGCCTAAATAGTCGACTGAAGCATGAGTATTCGGCGAATGCTATTAAATTCCGATCGCCAATATTAGTGTCATTTCTGAGTAATGGCCTATCTTGAAAATAGGCACATATGAATTTTTGGCATACCATAAATCCATAATCCTAGCACAACAAGTTAATAAAATATGACACAGGCACGTCTCTTTACCAGAGCCAAATTTTGCTTACTGAGGAGGCCATTCGTCTTAGCGTAATTAGACGAACATAAATATGTCCCTGAGATTGCTGTCGGGTGAGGAACCGGACGTTAAATCCTCATTGGTTGATTGAAATATGAATTGGCAAGTTGCATTTTAATCCATTATAATTATTGCCTACATTACAAAATTTGTTTTTCAATTGAAGTGTGCTACTAAAGGCAATTTTAATTTAGGCTTTATTTTGATCATAGGTAGCCTATCTGATTGGAATGTCTTTTATTTGCAGAGAATGCATACTTGATTCATCTATAAAAAATTATAGTTGTATAATAATAATAACTCAGCCGTAGATGTTCAATGGAACAGCATCCAGCGAATCTGGAGGGACGCCATCTGTGGGCAGACTGCAGGCTAACGATGATGATGAATCAGATGATCATCCGCAGCAAACAGCGGCGGCGGTATGTTGGCGTATTAATTTCATAAAAATCTCTTGCAACTTTTATAAAGCACATTCATAACTAAGTCTCAATTTTAACAACTTAATGAACATTTGCGGAGAAAGTAGCCTAGTTTGTCATAGTATGTGTCTAGTGGCCTATTGAAATTTGATTGACCTATTGATCTGGCACACAGACGATAGTTTTCTGGATCCAGAACGGCAATCTGCGTTCGAAAAGTTGGTTCATTGTCAACTTGTGCAGTGAAAAGTGAAAAGTAACTATCTTGTGTACAAAAGTTTATGCATAGTTTGGTGTGGAATGAACTCGATGATTTTTGAAACATGTTTCATTGCAATAACTTTAGTAACACATTCAAGATTATCGAGCAAACATGGGATTTTTTTTCTGTTGTTTTTAATATATTTTTATTTTCCCTTCTTCGTTTTTGAAATTGCTATACATTTTCTATAACATTATATAACATTATATGCACTTAGCAATGTATACATGAATGCATTTGGCAATGTAGTAAAGTATAAAAGAAATCATATGATTGATCTTAATAAAGAAAAATAAATACATTTTTGAAATAAAATCAGTCTAATTTCATTTATAGAATTTTTGTGCTAATTAAAGAACTTGATTACAAATGTTTCTAGATTGATTTAAAACTTTTAACCTTAATATAAATCTAGAGTCTAAACTTTAAATGTATCAAATGTTATAAAGCTTATCATTCTGATTTTGCCTAAAGTCAGGTAAGAAATATGAACACTTGCCAGTTATTGGACGATTAAGTGAGTACCGTACTTGATATGAATTGAAGGATTAAATTAGCAAATTAGTATTAATTGAAGGAATAATGAGCACTTTTATATTTAACTAATTAAATTAACTGCCTTGGCATTGTATTGATACTAATGCAGGGATCGTCGCATGACAAGAATGCAGAAAAGTCTGAAGTATACATGAATGCACTTGGACGATATATTGCTTGGAACACTAATGTAGACCTTGGACCTCCTCCTTCTGCCAAATATCTGCCTGACGCTTTTCAACGTAACCATGCTGCGCCAGGATCTGCAGAAGTTAAATCTATTACGCATTGCGATGCAAGTAAACCTGCAAAAAATTATTGTGTTATGTCAGAACAGGAAGCCCACACTGTTAAGTCGTACTACAATGCCTTGCAATATATTCTATACGAGACTGGTAGACCCGAGACCAAAGATAAAACAAAAGCGAGAAAGTATTTGGGAACAAGTCCAAAGGCAGAGATATCTAAGCTTTCACATGATCGTGTTACCGTTGCAGTATTTTCTTCACCTGTTGATTGCATGGGCATGCTGCTTGAGGGTATATAAATGCCTCTTTATAATTTATTTTCTGATTATACATTTATTGAAATATAATTTATTTATTATCCATATAAAAATCAATATGACTTATTTATTTTCTTGTCGTACGCTCTAGATAATTTATGACAGCCTCTTGGCGCTCAGGTTATCGCATAAAGTACCACTGTATGGCACTATAAATCATAAAGTACCACTGTATGGCACTATAAATCATAAAGTACCACTGTATGGCACTATAAATCATAAAGTCTCCTTTCAAACGAATAGAATAGAACTTGGCAATCATAGGACATATCCTTGTTACTGCCTAGGTCTGTATTGGTAAATAGTACACTGATGTGTTGTAAGAGATAATTTTAAGTCTAGACAACTGCCATCTGGTAGAGAATATGTTAGATTGAGAAATTATTTAGACAGCAAATTTATATGTGAAAAGCATACCATTGTACTGGATCGAAAGTGAGGCTGGCGACCGTTCCGCTTGATGAATTAAAATTGTCAGCTGTGTGTTGAAGGCACTTAGAAATGCGATCATCTCTGCATTAGGTGTCAGTATTGACACGGTGGTACTTTGATCTTTTTCCTTTTGAATTTATATCTGAGAACTTTGTAAGTTAGTAGTCAGTGGTCAGTTCGTGTTTTTGTAGGATAGTTGACTGTGGATAGTGGAGAGTAATGCAAGTTAGTTAGATTTTCTGAGGCTAGAGAGTTAATCTAAGATATTAATAATTAAAGACTGATAATTAATTAAAGATTCTGATAACTAAAGACATTGATAATTAAAGTGCTGATAACTAGTGACGCTGGTTTTATAATTTTAGTAGAGCTATGTCGAGTGTGAAATAAACTTGATTAGTAAAGTAGAATTTACTCAAAACTTGCGTTGTGTTGGTTACTTAGGGGAAACATCACTATCTTGTTAGAAGGCAGCGTTGAATCTAAGAATTTGGATTACAGTCTACATATCTACAGTCTACATGTCTACAGTCTACATGTAACTGTGCATGTAGACTGTAGAGCTATTTTTATAGTATTATAATTTATCTTGTTTTCACTATATTTTATTTATAGTGTCATTAATTGTACAACATTGTACAGGAGGTCGACAATGTCCTGGCGACATGCTGTTGGTTCTATCTCGTACCTGGCTGAGTAGAGTTCCAAATATTCGCGATGGCGGTGATGATAGAAGAAGTTACAGTATTTATGTGCACAAGGCCATCGTGTTCAAGGCCGGTATGAGGTCACAGCTGAGATGTTTTGATCCACCGAGACGTGCGACATATCTCCTCAATCAGCTGACGTCTGTCTGTACCAGTGGGCTGTGTAGCGACGGAGATGAACTAGAGGTTTGTTAGAACTCTATTATAATAATAATGATAGTGTATGCTTTTGATCTCGCCTTGGTGAGATAACCGGGATTCGTTTCCAAAATTCATGGGGTCATAACCTTCTGTTATACCTGCATATAATGTACTCGGTTAGGAATATTGATTTAAGAGCAGCACATTGATGTTAGAGTACCATTTTTTGAAGCTCTCTTCTAAATGGCCTTAATTAAACTTATTTGCCTTAAAGTTTTAGTATATGTATGTTGTATGAGTATTGTGTATCTCTAGTATCTGCTCAATTGTCTGGATGAAATTGCTAATAAATTACTACTAGTAATGAGTACACATTAATCACATGTTACTGAGTATTAGTTCACATAATATGTAAATATTTAATATGCACATTCATGGCCTACTATATAGTTAGCATTTTATAACTTTTATTCTGCCATCCAGAGAACAATCTAATTCTGATATGAGCTTCAATGTACTTCTAAATGAAATAGAAATCTTTATATTTAGTTACGAGATTGTATTACTATTAAGCGTCCTATTTACATCTAATTCGCAGTTTACCAGTTTCATCTTTCTACATCGTGTGTGGCCTATGGCAGGCTTGATATTGCTCTTCATTGTTCCATAAGGCACCTCTGAGATACCTAGTATACTATTATAGAGGCGCTATAACATGTCCTTTTGTATTGTATTGTATTGTATTGTAATTTATTATTGTTTTGTATTGTATATTTATTGTATTGTATTTTTATTGTATTGTATATATTGTATTGTATTTCATATTTTTAAATCTGATTTGATAATGGCAGGATCATTTGGATTGCCCAACGAACATTACTATGAAGATTGGCCACCTGCTCGATGACAAACTGTGGTCTAGAATAAAGATGGCGGAGGTCGGAGTATCTTTTCCCGAGACCTTGGCTTTTACGTATAGACCGTTGCTTAAATACAGAACAGAAGGACTGGAGATGATAACAATTGTGCCCATCCATAGCAAGACTGACAACCACGATGTTATCATGCAACATATTCAGAAGTTTTTGTCGAGTCCGTATATGGCTAGGCATGAAATGGTGAGTGTACTATTCTTTTTGTAAGACTCATGAAATACTTTTTTTGTCTACTGTGGCTAATTAGTGGAGTTTTTTAGGGCTAAGTTTGACCATTGTAAAACATATAATGATCATTTAGCATCCGGTTCCTCACTCAATTCTATGTTAGGGTTGTTACAACATTGCTGATTCATGGTTGACGCATTGGCTTTGTGTCCTTGGTTTATTGTCATCGGACTTAGAAAATTTATAGACTAAGTGATTCATTGCAAATGTTGTCATATGAGGACACAATTGTATATGTATTACAATAATGTGGTATTCAATATACTTCACATAGTATTGACGCATTGGCTTGTGTCCTTTCCGGATTCCATAGCTTTCGGTTCGATTTTCAGGGCTCACACAGCACTGATGTGGCCATAATGCCATGAAGTTGAATTTTAAATGCGACTTTTTCTTTATATTTTTTTATTACATTGATTATGTAAGTTGAATAGATCTACTTTATCCGTTGTTAGCATAAGGCAATAAGTTGAAATTCGTTGTGTAGTGCAACACAGAGAATACATCACATTGCATTGTTATTATTATAGCACTAATAACATAAGAAAATGGAATTTTTTTAATGGCAGATCCATGACAAATAACTTATAAATTGTATACCTTATTTTTTGGAGAATATTTGTTTTTCTGAGGTGGGTATCTTTCCTCAGTGACTGCGTAAGTCGGCTTAGACGAAACACGTTCCGCTTTCGGTTGGTCTATTCTCAAGTATGCGGAGCCAACACGACTCGTGGAATAAAACCTTAAGCATAAATACATTATAGCTGCAGAGGTTATGATTCTATGGACATCATATTTCACGCACAGATTGTAGTGAAACCATCAGGACCAATGTGGTCATCCAGCGTTGGTGTAACGTTTCACGAGAGATCTGCGTTGGTCGACATCTTTAACTCAGCGCTAGAGCTGTTGGCTCAGCTCACAGATGGCGACAGTGTACTGGTGGAGGTAATTAATATACATTTATCTAGATTGTTTATCAAACTACTGTATATCAATTGTTAGTAATTGAAGTAACTCGATTACTACCGGTGGCAGTTGTCTAGTGGTTAGCATGGTATGCTCAAGCGTATGGTGATTGTAGAGTTGTGGGTTCAAACCCAGGTCAGACTAGATGAATAATATATTGCCACTGGTACTGGTTAATCGTGTATCTGCGCTTGCTGCTTTGGTGTGCTTTACGGACAAAGATACAATTAATCGGTGGGACGGACGACTACAAAAATACAAAAACAGAAATGGCACACTCTTAATTTGAGTCTTTGTGAGGGAGGAGTAGCCTAGCCTGCCATATCCCTCCACATGTGTATGTTGGCGATTACAAAAATCATGTGGAATTAAAGCGACACAAAGCTTTACTGAAGAAAGCGAAACGTTTTAATGAAGGTACTAGGGTAATAGGAGCTAGCTGTTTACTGATTCCAGGAGGTATCTGAGAAGAAATTTAATATAAATTTTAGTGAGCACAATCGGCACATATCTAATAATCTCTTGCCTTTTATATGATTTCTACAATTGTGTAACAGTTTTTGTGCTACTTTATGTATGTGTATGTGAAGACAGTTGTGGTGGATTTACACAAGACAAATCTGATAATTATAATAGACTGATAAGCTATTAATTATTATAATACACTGGTTCTGTCTCTGACAGTATCTTGGTGATACAGAAACAGACGTTAAATTTAGCTTAACTCACTTGGATTTAAATAAGATTAATAATTTGCTTAAATTATTATATTTTTCATTTAGTAGCTAATAATTTTTATTAATAAGATTAATTGGATTAATAATTATGATTTACTTTTGTATATTGTTAGGTTTACTGCGAGACTCTTCAGCGCAAGTCACTAGATGATGAGGATGATGTGTCAGAAGAGAACAAGCCGATTGATTGGAGAGCGACGGAGGATTACGCTTCACGCATTCGTTCAACTGTCGTGCAGACCTCCAGTGGGCGGCCATATTGCTCTCAGGTATGACTCGATATAATATATGGTTTTCATTACATTTTTGTATTTTATTTTGAAAGTATGGTAATTTATTTTTTAAACATTTGTTTATTGCAACATAAATCATTCATAGTTCATGTAATATACAAGCGCAGTTATATAACAATAA
>JAQFZF010002663.1:0-12161 GCA_034695365.1 Enchytraeus norvegicus
TTCGGGTGAGGAACCGGACATTAAATTCTCATTGTATTGTATTGTATTAAGGCTTGGCCTTTTTGATGGAATCAACTTGATGATAGATGGAGTGCTCAGAAGTGAAGTGATAGCAGACTGTGTTTCAGGATAGAGAGAGAGAGAGAGAGTGAGAGAGAGAGAGAGAGAGAGAGAGAGAGAGAGAGAAAAGAGGTCATCCTTAGATATCATGCCGACGGGGATTGGTAAAACGGTTATCGTATTCGCTTCAGAATCGAGCGATGGCTAGTGTCGTGAGACTGATTCCAGATCGACTAAGTGATTTCAAGTTTTCAGTCGACAAAATATCCCTGGCACACTTGGGCACGGGTGCGTATCGGTGCCGGGACGATGAAAGGTTAATCGTGTATCTGTGGTATAGCAGCCATTGAAGCGCTATCATAAGGCAATTAATCATTAATTAGTTCAAAATGAAAAACACAAACACACAATATTACAGCAACTGAGAAAGAAATTGGCATGTGATGGTGTTGCGTGTTAAAATATGCGGACATTTTAACAACTTACAACATAACTTTTAAAAAGTTGTAAACTAACACTAAATGCTATATAAATATTTGTTAGTTCTAGGTCACGGTGACCTAATTGACGTCCTGAGCGACAATGCAGCGAATACATCAGCCAGTGACAAGCACGGCGCCACCGCTCTACATTATATCTGTCAGAAGTGTAACCACACCGCAGAGCATCTCAGCAGTCGCCAGCCTTCTGGAACACTCTGCCTCGGTGAAAGCAGTAACACTGATTCAAACACCAAGATAGGTCAACCGTTTCCTGGAACATTGTGCCTTGATAAAAAGACATACAAAGCTGAAAAGAATCAGTCGCAGATTTTCACTGACCACGCCAAAGATTTCACTGAAAGTGGTAGAAAGATGAGAAATGATGGAACACGATTGAGCAAAGTCGACGCTGAAGATAAAATTCCACCTCAAACATTGATGAAGCCTTCAAAAGATGATCATAATCCCATGGAAACCGACGGAAACATCTTCATGCAGAAATTTACCAAATTAGGTGCCAGCTTTAGAAAGAGAAGTTTTCTTGGACTAAAACACTTTGATGCATCGCGGAGGGATATTTCGCCGGCTATCACCCCTACTAATCAAAAAGAAATGGACAACAAACCAGGAATTCATAAAGATGAATCAGTTAGAAAGCCTCCTGAAAACAACTCGGAGACATTTGGTAAGACGATGGAGAGCTACCAAGACACGGACATTTGTGGAACCACTGTTACCATTCTGAACAAGTTGTTGGAGAAAGGAGCTGAAGTGAATGCAGTGGATAGTGACCTGAGGACACCATTGATCTGGGCTGCGAGCTGTGGCTGTGTGGAGGCCTGTAAAGTACTTCTAGCTGCAGGGTCCTCTGTGGAGCAAGTGGACTGCAACAAGCTCGCTGGTGAGTCTATTACTTGTAAGCTATAGTGTTTGTCTCGGTGGCTTTGTGGATGACGTCATGAGGTTACAAGTAGCTAAGGTACTTGTATCTATAATAATACTTACAGTATGAGTAGCCAAAGTACTTTTATCTATAATTACTTACTGTAATAGTAGCCAAAGTATTTGTATCTGAAATTACTGACAGTACAAGTAGCTAACGTACTTGTATCTATAATTACGTACTGTACAAGTGGTTAAAGTACTTGTATCTTAAATTACCTACTGTAGGCCTAGCAAAGTACTTGCGTCTAAAAGTTATGCAAATTGTCTTCTGCGAGAAAGTTAATTCACTCGATTTAATTTCAAAACCGGTTCTGCCAAAACCATGTTGGCGGCTGAAGCCAAGGCTGACTAAAAGGTTTAACGTCTGTTTCCTCATCCAGTGATCATGTCAGGGACGTCTGATCGATGGAGAATCTACATTATTATTTCTGCAGCCCTTCACTGCGCAGCTGTGAGAGGTCACGTGACCTGTGTAAAGCTGTTGCTAGATAGCGGTGCCAGGCCTGACGTCACTGATAGCAACGGTTGCACGTCTCTGTTCTACGCTATGGTTGCCTCGAACAATCGCCTAGCAACGGTTCGTTGTTTGCTGGATGCTGGGAGCAACTCTGATGTTGTCGATATACAGGGTCGCAGGTACGGATAATTATTTTTATTTATTTTTATTTTTAATTGTTTTTTAATCACATCACACGAAGTACAATATCAAAGACTCTCAGTGAAATATAAATAGGGCCCAGAGACCTATGTGTGAACGGAAATATAGGCCACAAGTGCCACTTACAAATCCCGAGTTAAAAAACAGTTTAAAATGTTGTGGCATACTAGTTAGTAAAAACGTGAGTGATATTTGTATAATAGATTACATTAGAATACAAATTCACACAATAGAGCTGGAGTTGTGAGGATATAGAAGCAGCCCCCCGCCCCCACGTAATTCCAGCACCTTTAATTGGATCTGCCGTCATGAAATGTACAGGATCTCTCTCTCCCAGTGCACTGCCAAATGGCAGATCCGAGGTACATATTCTGAAACACAATCTGATATCTCGCTCACAATTGAGCACTCCATCGATCATTAAATTGATCTCGTCAAAAAGGTCATTCTTTACCACACCTGGAATGTGACCTTTTTATTGGAAATATGTATTCTGACTTCCTAGGAGGCTTCCTGTTGCCTTCCTCAGTATGAAAATATCTGCTTTAATCGGCTTATAAGAAATATGCGCAGTTTTCAGTTGATCTTTTCTCAAATTTCCCGGATCCAACACGGGAATACAGGATAGAGGGCGTTATTTAAAATTTTACTATTAGGCCTACTCTTATTTTTTAAATACTATTTTTACTACAATACTCGTATTTTTAACTAATGCAGTCTATAACTTATTTATTTATAGCGCCGCCCATTGGGCATCTGCTCAAGGCTCAGTGGACTGCCTGAGAGAGTTGATTGGTCGAGGGGCGGAGTTGTGGGCGGAGAATAGTGCTGGGGACCTTCCACTACATGAAGCTGCTATGGCCAGACAAACTGGTATTAATTTAGCTTTTATTACTCACTAACTAACAAATTAGTTGACAATAACTTTGAATATACTTCCAGCTTTTGATATCCTCTGCCAAAGCAACTACCTGCCAAAAGCAACCCCACCTCCAGGGTTCCAAACTGACAAATGAATCCCACAAAGCAGTCAAATAGGGGCGGAATTATACCCCCACACCCCGTGTTCAAATAGTTGGAAGCATGAAAGCACTGGGCACCATAATAGCTTATAAATTATGAATTTCAATAACACAATGTAACTATAAGCTTACTGCAACTGCTCTCATAGCCTCTCAAACATCCTTCGCACTCATAGGCCATAGGCATCATGGTCTTTCACCAGATGTACTAAAAAGTACAGTTTAATTTACCATCAAGCCGAAATTTACTTATGTATGCTGCACATTCTTTTTTGGGATTTCTAACAGTATCTGCCATAAATCAGCTGCAGTCTTCGATAAACTAGGCTGCTAAAGACTAAAGTTACTATTACATTAAATCTGACCCTGATGTAGGCTACAGCATTTAGTTCTCGGAATAGAAATAGACTTTCGTCACAAAATTCAAATAAACCTCGAGAATAAACCTCGAGTCCTTGACCATTTTCCATACTACCTACTCCTGTGGCGGGGCCAGACCGTCCAACAACTAGGTCATTTCCAGGTCATTAAAAACTAAAGGTAGGTCGTTAAAAACAGTAATTCTATAACCATAATAATTAGGCAGATCTGGTCACCAGGTCATTCACCAGGTCAGATACTTTTTACCAGGTCATTTGACCTGGTGCGACGCCGCCACTGCCTGCTCCCTGATACAAAGCGTAATTAATCAGTACAACCTGAACAATCCTGAACAATTTAAGTTACCTCGAGGCTGATATTATTTTGACTAGTTATGAACTTATTATTTCTTGCTATTGATATGATATCAAGCTGTTTATAGTTTTTATTGCTATAGATACCCAGAACACTAGCGGCCAGCCCAGAAGCCGTATACCTCGTTGCTCATTCGAACCCGTGTATAGCATAATACTATCACAGAAATATATATTTATTTTTAACCCATTTTATAATTCTACATAGGTCTACATGCATATGAGTAATTGATTCACAATTCAACACCACTTTTATTGTATTATAGAAACCGTAAAGTTTCTGGTGAAGCACCGTCGACAAATATGTCCTCATAAACTTGAGCAGTCACACTACCGTAACAATTCTGATACTTATTCGAGAGGAAATGACAAGAGAAGTCCGGCAGGCTACGAGTTGAAGACTGGGCCGAGTTTTGAAACACAATCTAATGTCTCGTCGTCTATAGACACATCACTAGCAGCTGCAGGAAGCAGATCAAATCATGAGACAATCTCACATAAGGATCCTAAAATAGGCTCTGCCGTTAAGTCTAAAAGAGAATGTGAAAATGAGCATGATTCGGCCAAGAAATCGAAAAGTGGTGTTGAAGGTAAAGGTAAAACTGGACCTGGAAGTAAGGTTAAGCCTAAGAATAGTTCCAATAACCCGGAGAAGGAGTCTCCATCCAACCAAAAGGGTTTCAAAACCAACATCCTTCCTCTGCTAAAAGAAACTTCTGACTATTCCGGAGAAGAAAGTGGAACTGAGAAGAAATCGAATGGAAAACGGGTGGAAGGGCTGGTATTGGACCCAGGGAACTCTAAAACAGGAAGGACTTGTCTTCACATAGCGGCCAGCACTGGTAACACAGAACTGGTCAGGTTCCTACTGGATCTAGAGGCATTTGATCTGACAGCTACCATCGAGATACAGGTAGGGATCCAGGTGATCCAGAGGGGGGGGGGGTTAGCGGGGGGGGGGGGGATTCAGCGACATCGATAGAGTGTTCGCCTCACATGCAAGTGATCCAGGTTCAAGTCCCGGATCGGTCGACAAAGAAAAATCCCAGGGTTTGTAGGTTTGTCGTGTAACGGCGCCAGCTGCTTGTCGCGCTATTAAAAGGCAATGGTACAATTAATCATGGATCGGCAAAGAAAATAAGAAAACACAAAAACGGCAACTAAGAAAGGAAATTAGCATGTGGGTTCTGTCATGTGAATATATACGAATAAAAAAATATAAGTATCAGAGTTACAATTTTGTTATTAGTGATGAAATTTGTCCCTGATGTCATTGCCAGATGATGAAACAGACGATAAATTCGCATTGATTAATTGATTGATTGATTGAAAAAAAGATTATGAAATAAATAGGTGATTAAATAATAAATAATAGATGAATGATAGATAAATAATGATAAATAGCGATATAGGAGATAATTAGGCAAACAAGGTAATGAAAAAGTTCTATTTGGTAAGAGACGATGAAGGTGACATTATAATTGGTTGTGGTATAGCAATGAGAGTCGCTGCCGTCATAGCTCCTAAATAGTAGAATAAAATAGACAAATAATAATAATAAGTTAATAAAATTTTAATTTTAATGTTGATTTTATTCTATTTCGAACAGTGATTTATTACCTACGCGTTACTTAATTAAAGGTGTTGGTGGATAGTGCAAAAATTGTTACTTCTTAATTCGTACAAAGACAGGATTAGTAACAAACAAAGTAAAATAAAAGTACAACACATGTTGGTTTAAACCAAACATGCACAGTGCACACTGCACACATATCAACTTAACTAATAATTATGATAATCGACAGGTAAAGAAAAACATAGGCCTACAATACATAGTCCACAATGTCCACAAAATAAAATGTCTTAAATAAATTTAATATCCATTCAAAAATGGTGTGAGTGGTTGTGTAAGCTACGAGCTGTCTATAGATGCATTGGGACGTACTGACATTGCCGATACATCCTCATTGATTGATTGATTGAATTCATTTCTGCGCAGGGCAATGGATCTGTAACGGCTTATGACTGTGCAGTACTGAACGAGCACTGGGAGTGTGCGAATCTTCTAAAGCATGTTAGAGACCAACTAAACAATGATGATAATAATAATGATAATGCCAATAGCGATGATAATGATGAAAGAAATAGCGATACAAATCATAACAATAGAGTCATACAGTGCCACAAGGCAACGGAAACCTTTACCAGTACTACAGAGACATTTACAGAAACACTTACAGAGACACTTACAGAAACATTCACACAAACAGAAGAAAACTTAGACAAACATAGTGATATAAGGGCAGATGCGTTCACACAAACATCTGATGATTTCAATGAAATCCTGCAGGCTTCTCTAAGTGCGGGCAGGTCACCAAGTACTTGGCTCTCCAGTCCAGGGTCACCAAGCGCAGGGTCATCAAGTGCAGGATCATCAAGGTCATCGAGCGCAGATCTCGACGAAAACCTACATGGAATAGATCGCGCATCTCAACTGCCTGAAAGAGTTACAGTGGAGGTCCAGACAGACTGGACTATTGCAACAGATGCAACCTTACAGGATGTGATCCAGCTATTAATGAAAGAATCAGCTTCAAAAACCGGTGGTGACAAAACTTATACTGCTACCAAAGGTGAACAAGAAGATTCGAGTAACCAACCGGATCTATCTAGATATCCACCGGATTTGACCGGCGAATTTCTAACTTGGAAGCGTGATCCTGATTGGTCGGCAGATGACGTGTTCGCAGACATGGATCTGACCAATGGGAGCCATTGGAATCAGGTCAAGCATCAGAGGTGGGCGGGGACATTGGAATCTATTAGATATGTGTGGCACGTGGTCACTGATGATGAAAATGATGATAATGACAAGTCTGTGGGAATAGAAGAGGTTAGCAGCACGGTTGATATCACGGGTGAACAACAACAACTTGACAATAAAGTTGAGGACATGGCTACAAACAGTGATGTAGCCCAGATATACTGCAATGATAATAGTAATAATGCTAAAATGGAAGTAGAAGCTGAAAACATAGCAGAGAACAAAACGGACTCTAAACTAACTGATATTAGAAGAGCCACCGTGGTAGAAGTAGGAGGAGCGGCAACAGAGAGAAGAAAATCAGATACATCATCCCTAACATCTTCACTTGGAAAGAAAACTTCCGCTATTTCTAGAATTAGAGAAGCAATGGAGATGGCTGTAGAGAAAATATCTAGAGCCTTTACAAAAGATTTCAATACAGATGAATTAGTTAAACAAGCGAAAACAACAAAGAGATTCTCAATGGGAGGACCAGTTGCTGATAAACTTGCTGCATCATTCAGAAGGCGAACGGCTTCCGTTTCAAAAATTGAGGAAGCAACGGAAATAGAGGTTGCGAAATTAGCAGAAGGTTCGGGTAAAGCAGGAGGTGCAGTAATAGGAGAGAAAGAGGCACAGCTTGGAGCCAAAGCAAAAGAGAAATCAGGTGTCCAAGGTGCTTTGCTGGAAGAAATTTCTGAGAGAGATTCACCTGAAGAAAGACCAGTTTCAGGAGCTTACGATGAGATGCTCGGTACTAAACCAGCTGATCCAATACATGAAGAAATGATGAACCCTCTAAATGACTTCAACAAGGAATCAATTGATGTGTCATCTCCTCACAGGCAGCCGAATCTTAGTATTGGTCAGAAGCCAATGTCAACAGATCTAGGTGACACTAATGATTTCAAATCAACAGTAAATCAAATTAATAAAGACCGAGTTGGTTCAAATATGAAATCTTTGCCAGATTCAAATGGACAAATTTGGAAGGAGAGAAGCGGTCAAACATTGGCTGTCTCAAATGAACAAACGTTGACGTCAGATTTGAAGAGTAAAATTGCCTCCAGAACGAGTCGACTGAGAGCCTTCCTCCCATCCACACACTACAACGTGCAGAGACCACGCAGTGCTGCAGGGTACTCTAGAGAGATGGAGCTGCGCAGAGGAGCTGTGTGCGCGCATCTGGTCAGGCAGCAGTCTGAGAGCGAGGCTCTACGCTTTTACTCGAGAGCTCTCCTCCCAGAATCCTCTCGTCGAGCCTCCAGCTGCTGCGGCAGGGTTGAACGAAGCTCAAATGAGTTTGACTATTTGTGGAATGAAGAGAATATAAAATGTGGCAAAACTGAGGCGAAAGGCCGAGGTAAAAAGGTTGAAATTGTTGATGAAATGAAGGAAATATCCACTAGCATTTCGAACTTACCACGTGACGGGAAGGTAAACAAAAAGGTGACGTATGGAAAGGATCAGAGTGACGTCATATTGTCCCCTCACGAAGCAGAAATGGCAAGAATCTACGGGAGGGCAGGGGGGAGACCTATTGCAGTGCTGACCCCAATACGTCTTACATCACGGGATCAGGAATCTGGTAGTCAAGGTAACAAAAAATATCCTAGCAACCAAACCTCGTCTAACAACCAACGAGATTTATTGGATGATAGTTTAGATTACTATGGTGACGGATATGGTTTGTTGCTATGGAAGCGATTAGTGGCAGAGGCAGAGTCCATGAGCGACGGACCGGAGATGAGAACGAGAAGAGCGGGAACTTGGAGCAAGAACTTGATACAAGAGTATGTGAGAATATTCGAGTCTCGTAAACTGGTCAGCTCGTATGTGCGGAGGTTAGATCTCACTCTCTCTCTGTGTCTGTCTGTCTGTCTCTCTCTCTCTCTCTCTCTTTCTCTGTCACTGTCTCTGTCTCTCTCTCTCTCTCTCTCCCAGCTAAGGAGCTCCCTATTTGACTGTAAGAAGACATATTCAAGGCACAAATTCAAATTTAATACTGCGCTCATTGATGAGCACACCTTAAAATTATAGCGTGGGGAAATCGCTAGTTGCCTCTTAATGTTTAATGTTGAAATAGTATATCATGCCAAGTCATCTCTATACTTTACAACGACACATATAATATACAGACAAAATCAGGTTTACTTTCCAGGTTTTGGATGGTCCATTCTCAAGTTTTGTACAGAATCTACTTCCTTAAAATATTCCTATTTAACCATTCCATACTCAGATTATAAGTTTTCAATCGCACTAGAACCGTCAAACGTTATTTATGATATAAAACAGATTTGCACCGTGTTCGACAAGTGTTGACCCCTGTTGTCTTTGTGATTTGCCTTGTGACCCTTGTGACTTGCTAACTGCGTATCAGTGGGCCAGTTGGTATTGTTTAGGTCTGCATTTGCTGTTGTGCACGTCCCTGATATCGTGGCAGATGATGAAACGGACGTTAAACCCATATTGTATTGCATGTTTCTACTTCAGAACCGTGAAGGCAGAACTGCGGGATACATCAAGACAACAGCTTCGCTTCAGACTAGAATCCTCCACAGGAGGTTCTAACCTGGAAAGGGCCTTCCACATGGAGGCAGCTGGCTTTGACGTACTGAAGACGATGAGAGAGTATAACACAGCCGTGGGGCAGGACAACAGACTAGTTATAACAGCAGAGGCAGTGAAGCAGATTGAAACTGGGGCTCATTTCAGAAGCAAAATGAAAGGTATTACAAACTACCCCAGTGCGTTATGTATAATTATTTTTCTCTCTGTCAGTGTACTGCCTAATGGCAGGTCCATAGAATATAACGCTTCCATGGCTATGATTCAATTATTCCTACTAGCAATATAAACTGTACTTGTGAACGTTACGTAATGCGTTATCGTAAAAGAAGCAAAAGATTTATAGTACAAGGACGGAGCAGATAAGAATTTGGTTTCAATTTTGATGACAGTAAGAATATTTTTGAAACTGTTATTGTTTTAGAAATTCTTGAAGAGCTGAGTCATCGAGAGATAATGCTGAAAAGATTTGAGAAGGTTTGCTGTTTTTACTGGTCACAAATAAACATACGACTATATTTAATCTGACATTATTTGTTTAATTTATTTGATTAATTCATTTGATTAATTTAAGGATTGAATGACAACACTCTAGGACACTATATTCGAAACTTTCTCTAGTGCACAGCCAGATGCCAAATGGCAGGTCCAAGGTACATATTCTGAAACGCAGTCTGTTATCCCACTCACTAATGAGCACTCCATCGATCATGAAATTGATCCCATCAAAAAAGGCTATGCCTTTACCACACATAGAATGTAACTTTATCTTATATATAATATTCTGAAATATATATTCTGACATCCGAGGTGGTTTCCCGTTACTTTCCTCAGTATGAAAGTATCTGCGTTAGTTGGCTTTTACGAAGCATGTGCAGTTTTCAGTTGGTCTATTCTCAAGATTCTCGGATCCAACACGGGTATATTCAAATATATTACGCGTATTATCACTATTGCGCGATTGATTTGCTTTCATTAAATTATGATTTGTTTGGTGAGCGCTCATATTAATAACTCGGCCTCCTCTGCCTCGGCCTCTGCCTCGGCCTCTGCCTCGGTATGCAGGGTAAATTGCAATCAATCAATCAGTCAATCAATCAATACGAATTTAACGTCCAGTTTCTCACCCGATGTCGATGTCAGGGACGTCAAAGCGGAATGTGCAAATATAGACAGCATCGAACCATCAGAGCACGCCTGCAAAAGGTATGAGCGAAGAGAAAGAGATTCCCCAAAACAGTGCAAGTCCGTTATCCAAGGAAGGCAATAAAGTCTGTTAGAAAGTCCTAATGCTTTTTGGGGTCTTTTTCCGTATATATTCACACATGACATACTCACGGTTTCCTTTCTTAGTTCCTGTTTTTGTGTTTTATATTTACCCTCAATTCACTGAGATGTGTTTAAATGTTTCATGATTATTGATTGATTGATATGGATGCAGTGGCTCAGGATACACGGCACCCACAGCCTACACATGGACCAGCCGCCTGAGTTCCTCTTTGGCTCTAACAATCCTAAATCAAAGGCAAGCTTTTCAACGGAGGAAACTACCTCAAAGGAACCAACGGGCGTCATCCACAAGAAAATCTTCCCCACAGAGGAATCAACAGGAAGAAAACCAATGATTGTTGCTTCCAAATATAAAGCCTCGTCCAAAGAACTTAATCCGGAATATTCCAGGAGCATGGTGTCAAATGAAAACTTTTCCAGATTGAGATTCGAGAGTGGAAAGTCAACGAACGAAGTATCAAAAGCACCAATCCTGCCCAAGATTTTGACTCTTGATAATGGAATCGACAAGAAAGCATCCAAAAGTGGTGCATGTCCAATATCAGTGAGTGTACATGGAGGTCTAGAACAGGGAAATCCAGTCCTACACCAATGTCTTTGGTCACTTGCTAGCCTAGGCCACGCCCTCCAGTATCCTAAGACACGCCTACCAGCTATTGGCGCATTCCAATAAGATGATGGCCTAGTCGTTTCAAACCTGTCTGATAGCAGGAAGTCGTGGGTTCAGTTCCTCACCGGAACCGTCTCTGATGGTCTCGTGGGGCACAAAAGACATTAAATTTATCTTAACTGCTTCTAACTAGATCATCACAGTTTATCTAATATTAATTAATAGTAATAATTAATATTATTAATATTAATTAACATCTGATTAATAATCCGATGTATAAATTCAGAGTGCTTATTGCGAGCTAAAATGGCAGAAACTTGGTCTAGACTTGGGGGGGAACTAGCCCAAAGTTTAAAATATAGTAAGCTTAGAAAAAGCGGACAATTTGTCTTTTTTGTTTTTACCATAGAACTGGAAACAGATGACTTTTTTACCTCCCAGTTCTAAATAACTATAAATAGTGGTCCGTCGACAAACAGAACACCTTTTCGCCAAATATCAACAATACAAAAATGTTAGACCTGTCAAAATTGTGACAGATGTCTAAACTTTGGCAAAAGATACTACGTACCCCCATCTCAAACTTTGTGAGGACCGTCCCCCCCAATCCCCCCTAAGTTTCCGCCCTTTAGCCAGGGGCGTCTATCCCTATACCTTCATGGCGCAACTTGTGCCATAGAAAAAATGGGGGGGGGGAGTGGAAAATACTAGTAACTTTCTGAAATTGGGGGGAGTGTAAAAAATAAAGGTTTCCTTTACTCCTAAGGAATTGAGAATGCAGTTTAGAAATAATAGACAGTTCCATTGTAGTGCCTGTACAGTGGTGGATCTAGAAAATGGTGACTAAATTAAGTTTGAGGAGTCAAAGAATTTTTACCAAAAAAATTTGGCTCGCTTCGCTCGATAAATTTATGCGCTTTATTCAAGACATTGCGCCAAGCGAGCAACATTTTTAGGCGGTCGCTTCACTGTTGGTGTCAACAAAT
>JAQFZF010002664.1:0-12160 GCA_034695365.1 Enchytraeus norvegicus
TATAAGCGAACGGTAGAAGGTAGAGACAAACGGACTTCAGAGTTGTGTTTAAAATACATCATTTCATATAGAACCATAAAAAAATCAACATAAGTCGGGACAAAACATTTTTTTTTCAAAAATGATTAAATATATATGGTTTAGCATTAATTTTCACATTTTTACATTTACAAGAGAACGGTAGAAGATAGAGAATAACAGACTTCAGATTTGGGTTTAAAATACCTCATTCCATATAGAACCTTCAAAAAATCTACGTAAGTCAGGACAAAACTGTTTTTTTGCAAAAATGATAAAATATACACGGTTTAACAAAAAAGTTCACATTTTTGGCATTTACAAGCGAACGGAAGAAGGTAGAGAAACACGGACTTCGGATTTGTGTTTAAAATACCTCATTCCATATATAACCATCAAAAAATTTACATAAGTCAGGACAAAATTTTATTTTTGAAAAATGATAAAATATTTAAGGCTTAACATTTATTTTCACATTTTTTACATTTACAAGCGAACGGTAGAAGTTAGAGACATACGGACTTCAGATTTGTATTTAGGATACCTCATTCCATATAGAACCATCAAAAATCTGCATAAGTCAGAACTTTACCAAATTTTGTTGCGTAGTGAAATGGCAAAAATAAAAGAATATCTATCTCCCTCTCTCTCTCTTTATCTCTCTCTTTTTCTCTCTCTCTCTCGGTGTACTGCCAATGGCAAGTCCAAGAAATATAGCGTTTCTATTGACTTCTATCTCTCTCTATCTATCTATCTCTATCTGAGGTAAGCCCTATCTCTCAGTTTTTATATTTCACATATTTAACCCGTTATCATTTCATCTAATATTCCATTCTTACATTCCATTCTTGGTCATTCCGCTGACTCATATTAGTTATCTCTACAAATCCTTCTCCCGGAAACATGTCCTATCAGACTCTTCGTTCTATTTGCAGAGGGCCCGCAGTGATATCGTTGTCAGACTCTGAACCTGACGTTAAACTCTTATTGTATTGTATTTGGTTGTTCATAATTTATTTCGTAATTGAATAGTTCAAATGTCGGACGCACACATTCGGTGATGGTGAGTTCGGGCGATAAATTTGACACTAAAAACCCGGCTTCACATTTTAGAAAGTTTAAATTATTTCGATTGACTTCGGTATCTATCTCCAATTCTCCATCACTCGCATCACTCCTGGATAACAAATCGGACGTCTAACCCTCGGCATTGAAAGGTTTGAGCATTGCGAATGGCTTATAAAATGGCTAAGGCTAGGCCGAATTTAACGTCAGTTTCGCGGCCGGAAGGCTACATCAGTGACAGGTGAGCCCTGAGATTCAATAGTCTATGGAACTTAATCCAGATGCTTAACCAACAGCACCATTGGCTGAGCATAGCATAATGTTACGAAATCTGGTTCAAGAAATGGAAAGCACAGTAAAATGAAACCAGGTCAGCAAGTGAAATTGACGTCCGAACCCTTGGCATGGGTGCATTACCAGTGCCTGAAGGTTCTTGTTTATCTGTTAGCTGTGTGGTGCTTTACTACAGCTGAGCTCTGACAGATTAGTGAGGAGACAAAGAAATCCGTGGCTTCATTTGTATACATGTGCATTGTGTCAGTTGTGGTAAAACAATTGTGTTGTGTCATTTGTGGTAAAAGGTGTGCTGTGTCATTTGTGGTAAAACAATTGCGTTGTCATTTCTGGTAAAAGGTGTGCATTGTGTAATTGATGGTAAAACATGTGCGTTGTGTAATTTATGGTAAAACATGTGCGTTGTGTCATTTGTGGTCTAACATGTGCGTTGTGTCATTTATGGTAAAACGTGTCCATTGTGTCATTTGTGGTAAAACATGTTCATTGTCATTTGTGGTAAAACGTGTGTGTTGTCATTTGTGGTAAAACATGTGCGTAATTGTCATTTGTTGAAATTCTAAAACCTGTGCGTTGGGTCATGTGTGGAAAAACATGTGTGATGTGCTGTGTCAAATGTGGAACATGGAGAAACATGTGTGTTGTGTCATGTGTGAAATTAATAAAACATGTATTAACTTACAAAATTAATAAATAGCCTATGAAATAATCCTTAGTAAGTGTCTATAACATCATATTTTAATTGCACCAAACGAGAATACCGAGATACTTTGCATGAAACAAAGGCATTGATGGAGTCAATATAAAAACAAATAAAACAAGAAATGCAAACACATATAAGATTAACGTAGTAGTAACATTAATTCTCATTCTACAATTATTCTGATATTATTATATGATTTTACATTATTATGGCTTTTTAATGATTCCCAAAAAATTATTAGACTACATCTTAATTTAGTCAAGAAACTTAATAGAATAAATATTTTTGGTCTAGAGCCCTTAACTTAATTAATTAATTTGTCATTAAACATGTCAGATTCAGACCTCCATATCAAACTTTATAATAGCCCAGTTTTTTGTTAAAGCACCTTCCACTAAAACATGTTCAAACTTATACACACTTCTTTTAAATCCTACTAAATAAAGTTCATTATCTTACTAAGATCAAGATAAAGTTCATTATCTTATGAAGATCAAGATAAAGTTCATTATCTTAGGAAGCGTTAGTCCATAGTGGTCAGATAGAACGTAACAAGTCTACTTTATTATAGTAACTAAACACTAATCAACGAATCTTGCTCATAGTCTCTCTCTCTCCTCGAGTGCTCAGCCTATCTCAATGATCCAACCTTTCTTATTCAGGCTCCGACTAAATCAAGCAAACAGCATAATAATAATAAATGCTTAATGTCCATTTCCTCATCCAAGGATGATGTTAGGGACGTCGACAATGATATAAACAAATATTACAAGTAGTAAAATAGTTATAACACACACTTGGCTGATGATGAGAAGACATTGCAAGAACTTCATATGCAGTTAATAGTTAAGAAAATTGACAAATGCTATAATATAAAACGATTCTAGAGAAAGCTGGAAATGTCTTGTACAAGATAAACTCAAATTTGACTACAACACCACTGGGTACAAGTGGTTTGAGGACCACAAGTTGAGAACCAGTGCTCTACACTTCCTTTGCCATCAACTCCTACTTATGGCACTAATGATGATAGATAACAATGATGATAGATGATAATGATGATAGATGATAATGATGATAGATGATACTGATGATAGATGGTCTTGGAATGATGATAATTTGGCACTGCTTAGCATGACGATGATATGCATTTGCAATGTTCACATGTGACTAACTTATAACAATAATGTTTTCACTTGATTCAGTTGAGATAGACAAGTAGTATATACATTGTGCCTTTAACTAGAGATTTTGTTGGCTTACCTTCTTACGCTTATCCTCCATATCTACGCCACTACCTAGATCGTCAGTGCCGCGCTTCTTCATCGGAGTTCCTATATATACAGATATCATAGAGCATGGTCGTGTGTCACAAATGAACTCACTGATTGAACTATTAGTCATTATAATTTGGACCCCAAATGTTTTATAAATGACAAATTAGCCCAGCGGTTCCCAACCTGTTGGAACCGCTGGGCTAATATGTCATTTATAAAACATTTCAATGAAGACAAGTTTACAAATTTTTAGCATTTACAGTAAATTCACAAAGGAGTTGAAAGAAAGAAATACATAATATTTTAAATGACAACTATTATTTTATTATAGCGCGCGATAATGAGGTATTAACTGTGATTGTTAAAAGCTACATGTAAGTGCTAATTGAAAAGACGAATGAAGAATTGGATTGATAATGAAGGCAAGAGCCGGTGGTGTAACGGTTAAGCGACTGGACTGCGGATCAATAGGTTTTGCGGTTGGAATCCCAGGGCCCTCTTGTCACTGATGTACCCCTCTGGCGGCGAATCTGACGTTTAATTCGGCTTAGCCTTTTAGCCCTGTTGTCATGTACTGCGTGGTTAATGTATGATAAAAGTGATCATAGAAGAAAAGTTTCATGGAAGAAAAGAACGAGGAAGGAACCGTATTAAAAGAAGGTGGTACAAATGGTGCCATGAAATGAAATACTGATGATAGAGAGTTGTGGAGAAAACGACTGATAGGACCTGCCGTGTGGCAGAGCACTAGATTAGGCTAGATAGATAAATTGAATGCGTGCGTTTTGCATTGTATTTTATTGCACTGGATTGCATGGCATTGTACAAACTAACAAAACAAACAAAAGTGTATAGAAATTACTGTACTAAATTGTACTAAATTTCTTTTAGGCCTATTATGTTGTATTCTAATGAAATATATTTTGTAGAAGGATAAATATTATACAAGTATAGCATTGTATTACATTGTATTGTATTGAACCGCATTGTGTATTATATTGTTTTACATTGTATTACATTGTATTGTATTGAACCGTATTGCATTGTATCACATTATATTACATTATTGTTGTATTTCTTTGCACTGCATTTCATTGCAGCTGTTGTTCTTTAACTTTGTGATTTCTTGATCATTATATACAATACAATACAATCTAGGTAAATATTTACACGTATTGTATTGTATTGTATATGTGTGATAATTAAGATATTGTTTAGTTACGTTAGACGTGGGTCTAAACAAGCAATTTGCTTTCTAACCCATTAAAGTTATTGTATTGTATTGTATTGTATATCTATGAGATAACTTATATTTTACTAATCCGACTTCATTTGATCTCAATTTAACATCGCGATGTGCTTTCACAGTACTTGTAAGACATTTGGATTTCTCTAACATACTTTGATACTCAATTAATTATTTTTGGTACTAAGCACGCTTGTTTTATCGCATGTTTACACCGTTTCAACAACAGCCTTTAAGCACATATATATTTATTAAAATCTAGATAGACTTGTGTGGTTCCTACAACTGTTATAGCAACTGTAGTGTAATGTCTACAACAAGTGTTACAGTACCTGTAGTGTAATGGTTACAACAAGTGTTACAGTACCTGTACAGTACCTGAGCACCCCGTTTAATGCTCGTTCCATCATCTGACGACGACATCAGGGACATTTGTAGAGAATGTTTTTGTTGCTTATCTAAACTTTATTTGAACTGGCATGGAATATTTAACTATTTGTTGACATTCTGTATGATTTAATATTTAACATAAAACAGCATCGTTATGCTTCACTATGACTTCAATAATTCATTAATTCTAATTTAGCGTCATTTTCATGGTATGACACCGACAGCAGGGGCATAAGAATGAAGTTTGTGTATATTTCAAAACGTTTTTTATTACATCAGTAACACATGACAAACACGCATATTACAGTAAACTAGAGTGAGATTGGCAGTGTTGGCTCCGGAAAACTTAAAAGCTACAAGTGTTTCGTAAAAGCCGACTAACACATTCACTGAGGAAAGATGAGGAGACCCACTACAGAAATCAAACTTATCGCCAAGAAAATATGGCATACAAACTATACTTTGATACATTGGACCTGCCGTTAGGCAGTGCAGAGAGAAAGAGAGTTTGAGATTCCATGATATAAATTAATGATACATTGACAGTTCACAATTTCACAACGGTAAAGCTAAGTTCAATGTATGTTCGTACATGCAAGTTTTTCTAGGGAGGACATGGCCCCCACCCCGCTAAACACGCGGCCCCCACTGTCTGGCTTGATGGCCAGAAATATACAATACAAATGCATATTGAACTAGAGAGAGAGAGAGAGAGAACATTGTTCATTGCATAGTATATACATCGATCAATTGTGTAAACACGCATAATTAGCCATGCCATGCATACATGCACAATAATGCCAATTAAACATGTAAAATATATCACACATGACAAAATATCAGAGACTCATATAAGTGAAACAAATAATAATATAATAAACACTAATTAAACAGCATATACAAAATAAACAGAATACACATAAAAGATTGGGGCCTAATATGAGAATGGAGAGAAGTTACAGATCTGTGCTGCAGCAGTTTGAAAAATTATCGTATAAAAATTATACCAAATTAACAGTGAACTGTTGGACAAGCTTTAATTCTGCCTGTCGACATATGATAACGGGTAAAGGTTGTGTGCCATATTCGTTACCGAACGTAGGTGCGGAGCTGATCCCAATCCTGTGAGATTTCAGCACATAGGTGACAGTCATTAATCCGAAGGTGAGGTCACCAACCTCACTCTATACAATCCAATTTTATAATTGGATCATATACGCCAAACCTGTGGTAACCTTCGCAATCTTCCGAAGCAGTCACCTACTACGTACTAATTGCTTCCAATTAACTGACTCGAGGGGATGGAGGGCTTGGTTGGCCCATTGTACATCCGAGATTTTACTCTTTGATTGCTCGACCAGGAATCAATACCCGGACCTCATGCGCAACAGTCGACACAAACTGGCCGACGCACTAACCAACTGAGCTACGAATACGTACATATGATACACAAGCACAATACGATACAAATGGACATTTTAAACTGACTCTTCATGCAAAAATATCAAAGAGATTAGTAAAAATATAGCATGTAATTCTATAAGTTCCAATTGCCTTTGTTCTATAGGCCTATATATTCAATCAAATGGAACAATGGAGTTACACATGTTACATAAACTGCAACAGACGCGAACCATCCTATCAATAAGCGGTGTATCTTCACCAACTCTTTGACAAACGAAGTCTATGGGTAGTGTTCCGCTGAGGATTGTGTACTTCTGCCTCACCAGTCCTATCACACGTTCTATGTGAATGCGGACATTGGACACGGCTCGGCTTTCTTCCACCTCTATAGGTCCCAGCTGGCTCTTACCTTTTGTAAAAGCCGGCATTACAAATTTCCCGTGAAAGGCTCCAATGCTATCACTAATATCAAATCCACGGTCACTAAGCACGATGTCGCCAGGCAGAAGCTTGTCCAACAGTCCACTGTTAATTGTTAAGTGCTTATCAGACACCCGTCCCCCCCAACCAGGCGATATAAAGGATATTACACCTTGTGGTGTAATACCGATCAGAAACTTAGCAGTATTGTGATGCTTGTATTGAGACCATGTTTGAGCTCTAGCCAGGAGATTTGATGGCCTGTCAATGAAAATCTCAAAGCAATCCACAATAACTGCCACTTTTGTTCCAAACGCTTCTTTAAAGCATTGAGGCATAGTTTTCTGTAAGGCTTCCCTTTCAGGCCAAATCACACATGCTGGATAAAGCCTAATATCTGCAGCTATTATCCACTTGCTCAATATGCGTGATACTGTACTTTGAGAAACCCCGCATCTGTAAGCCAAATCTTGTAAACTC
Organism: Enchytraeus norvegicus; assembly: GCA_034695365.1. Classification (NCBI taxonomy): domain Eukaryota; kingdom Metazoa; phylum Annelida; class Clitellata; order Enchytraeida; family Enchytraeidae; genus Enchytraeus; species Enchytraeus norvegicus. The sequence goes on from JAQFZF010002664.1 coordinate 7,298, forward strand.
GAATTAAGGCGCAACTTGCAGAGCATAATCATAAATTCTTGGAAAAGATGTAAACTTTTCCCAGTACTGACATGGTCCTTGATAAAGTTAAATATAACCATTAACATCTGATAGTTTGGCAAGCCAGTATAGTATGTGACCCTATCATCATCTTCTCAATCATAGATATGTCAAAGTTAATGGCTATTGATTGGGGACGTGACTGCATATACATATTCGTATAATACTGTTCAGCCGTATCTTCTAGGCTGGCGATCGTTTGTCCTGTCAGTTGAGTCTGACAGCTGGTAGATGTACATGTAGTAGGAAGGTCAGTGATCATTGCTCCACCTCGCTCCATCAGTAGCTTCATCAGCAGCTCCACCAAAAGTTCCACCAGCAACTCCACCAGCGATTTCTCCAGTCCTTTCATCTGCTGCTACAGTTTCTTCAGCACTGATCTAAATAGTATGAAAGAGTGATAAAATTAAATATTTAGAAGAAAACAGTTTCTAAACAAAATATTGCAGTCAGATCTCATCAATTTATTAAGCATTTGAGCAATTTATTCAAATTGCTCATTTGTTTTACATTACAAACACTGTAGATGATGAAAAGGATCTTAAACACAAATTTTATTATATCGCTGTGATACATAGGTAATAATAAAGTCAAATTTAACGCCAGTTTCGGGTACTAATGGCCACATGGGTGACTGACGAGCCCTTGGAATTTAACCGTGAACCAATGGAACTCAATTAAGGGATCAGGTTGGTTAATTGGATGAGTGCCCGACTCGGCACTCTACCGATAATAATAATTGCACAAAATAATAATAATGAAGACTGTCCTTGGCACTGCAGCGCTACAATGCAGTATGCTTTCGCGGCACGTTTGCTGACATGGCATTACAAAGATCAGTTGATTTATTTTAACCATTACATTTTATCTATATACTTCTATTTTTAAGCAAAATCTATTTTATCCTATTATTTAGCCCAGGGTCGTTCACCATCACGGCGCCAAGTGCATAAAAAAAGGCATTCACAAAAAGTGCATAACTTAGGCATACACAAGTAGTCCTAAAATATGCATAAAGTCATCGCACTTTAATTACCGAGCCACAGAGAAATGTAATTAGTAGCAAATGCAAATACGTATTACGTAAGTGTCTATGTTTTATTCTTAATAGTTTACGGATAAACTGCTAATAAATACTACTTAGCACATACCACAGTGGCTGGACCTTTTCTCTTCCTAGCATGTAGACGGTTGGCTCTCGTTGTGCTCAGCTCAGCTTCTCTCACGCTGTCAAACTTGTTGTGTCCCAGGTGAAGAGTAGGGACCCAGTCTACGTTTCTCTCGTCCCACGGAGCCGCCGCTTTACCTGCATTGCATACAAATTGTAGACCAGATAATTTTAAAGATTTGAAATTGTTCATAGTGTGCATTTTAAACTTGGGCATGACAAATCATAGCTTCATAAACTCTGCAGCAGACTCAAAACTCTGGTCAACACTCTGGGCCCAGGCATTCTGAAACCATGCCCACCAGTACTAATAGAGATGGGGTAGATTACATCTTCTCAGTGAGTTTATCTACCCTAGCCCTCCCGCACGCCTATTGAAATTCGCTTGCTTAACCGACTTTGCACAACCAGTGGATCAGTCGATTTATAGGTTCAATAGGTTCCTGGTAACGACGGTCCCAAATTATTCATTAGGTTCGATTTTTTATTAAATTCACACCGATAGAAAGCTGCAAAGTTAAGTTTAACGTCTGTTCCGTATCCAAGGATAATGTCAGAGACGGACCCGGCTGGGAATCGAACCCATGACCACCTGCTTATCAGGCAAGCTTGCTATCGACCCGGCCATCCAACCAGGACAAAGAAAGATAGTGGAAATTAAGGTTAGGGTATGGGTTAGGGTTAGGGACTAATCTCAACCTAAACCCCACCAGACCCTAACACAATAGTTTAAACAAATACGACACCTGCAGGCACAAATTTCCTTTTGTGATGAGACGGACTTAGTGGGTTGGTCGATGGTATGCTCATTAAAGAGCGAGATAGTTGATTGTGTGTACAAATCCAAGATGACTGTGAATCCAAAATGGCTATTACCAAGAATGCACCTCGTTTGCGGTGCATTCTGGGATAGATTTCTCAATCTATGAATTGGGTCTATTGGGAGTCCTTGAACTGTAAATATGTGCAAGATGTTCATCAGGACTGATGTTACTGTTACTCTGCAATATTGTTGCATCATAGCTGAGAGTAATTTGTAATAGGACAAACAGAGTATTGGTAAAGCACAATAATTAATCAGTTTTCACAAAATGTCCCCATATAAGAATACACAAGAGGTATAAAGGCCAAAGCCTAATTTAATGTCAGTTTCGCTGTCTAACGACTGCATCAGTGACGTGTGAGCTATGGGATTCGAACTGCGAACCTATGGAACCCAAGTAATGCTCACTTAGTCATATAAGCTATCAAAAGGTTTTTACATCTTTTCTATGTCCCAATATGCTGCTATACGTATGATGTACATTTGTACATGTCCATAGGCCTGCTGTTTTACTATTTTTCTTGCAGATGTCAATACTATTCATGTTTCGCACAGAAAGGTGGGCTCTTCTCACATATACGTTCTGTTCATAATCACGAGAAACCATTTATATGCTGGAGAGCAGTTCATTGTGAAGAGCAACCTTATTCATGTGATCAGTGTGACTATAAATGTGCACTAAAGCGCTATCTTAGAAATCATAAGAGAAAAGATCATGATGGTGTGAAGCGAGATAGATTGAAGTAATATGGAGAGAAGCGATATGGTTGTGCTGAATGTGACTACAAGACTTCAGTAAAAGGTAATCTCAAGGTACACTGGATAGTTGTGCATTATCAACTGCGACTTTACCTTTGCAGTGAGTGTGGTAAATCTTTCAGTCAAGCTCCTCATCTCAAGACACATGTCGATGCTGTACATAGAGGTCCAAGCCTTATTCATGTACTGAATGTGATCGCTGTTTCTCTTTGAAAAAAGATCTTCAGAGCCACATCACGGTTGTACATCAGAAAGAGAAACCTTACTCTTGTTCTGTGTGTGGTACGAGCTTCTCTAGAATGCTGCGTCAGGGCTCATGAAGATATAGTGCACAATGGTCAGAGGCCATTTCAGTGTCAAAAATGTGCAAGCATATCGCAAGTAAGAGTAGTTTGAAGGTGCACATTAAGTCGATGCACAAGTAGATCAGTCAGTCGGTATGTGAAAGATGTCAGTTAGTGACACATTATTTGTCAATGATATCAGGAATAAGTTCTCTACTAAATTCATGGTCATATATTTGTCATTAATTATTTAAAATAATTTCTTTCAGGTGTTAAGGGGCCGGCCATAAAAGAATCCACACGGGGGGAGGGGGGTTGGGCAAAGCTGACCGGCCTGACAGCGGGCTCCGCAAAAAATTTCAGGATGGTAAAAAAATTGCTACTTTGTTTGCTGGATACTCCTTTTGGCATGGTTAAATGTAAAAGCTAATGAACCTGAAAATTGTTTTAAAGTTCAGTGCTCAAATTATAACGATGGTTTTGGAGGCCTCCTCAGAATTTTGTTTCGCTTTCTCCGCTCACAACATTTATGCGCTTATTCAAGATATTCCACTCGAAGCGCGCGACATATTTATCTTACCAGTTTTTCTTGGCAGATTTCCAGTCCAAAGTGCGGACGTCCACGAGGGGTCTGAACAAAGTGGACAATTGCGGATCGAGGGTCGTCTGGGTCAAAAGTGCCGATTTTTGCAGACGTCTTTTATTGAGGGCCCTTATTGCATTTCTATTGTGGATCAGTCAGATCAGTTCCAAGCCCTGTCGATTGAGTCACAGGGTTCCTACGCTCATGGAAAATTCCTTGAAATCAGACCCTCCTGGAAAATTGGAAAACTCCTGGAATTTTGGCCCTCCTGGAAAAACTCCTGGAAATATGACCCTCCTGGAAAACTCTTGGAAAAATCCATATTCAAGACCAGGGTTAACAGGAGCAGAGTATTATAATCTGAGGTTGTCGACCCTGCCAGTCATTGTTAGAAGTAGTGGCTACTTAATTGCATTCCAAAAGAAATACTGTACTCCAATCCGGATCGCATACTTATTATCATCTAGAGCAGCGGTGCTTAACCTTTTTGAGCCGAGGGCCACATTTTGTTATAATTTGACATCGCGATGCTAGTGCCAGTTCAGCCCTTACCCGCCGGGGTCGGTCACCGCTGGGCTAGCACGTAAAGCGTGATCTGTCATCACCTCAGGTTAGAGCATAGAGCGCTGTCGGTCACCGACTGGAGCGAGGAGAGAAAAGTGGTAAAATACATTTCTATTTTAGCTGTTCTGGTATCAGTGAATTTTTACAGTTTTGCAAAAAATTTCGCTTTTTTCTGTACAAATTGTTTGGTATAATACAAGAAAAGTGCATGGTTTTGAAAAAATCGATTTTGGCAAGCAATTTTTAAGGTTTTGATGTTCAGAAAAAAAGTGTGTGAAAAAAATTACCATTAATGTCGTCATCATGGCTCGAATATTTAGCCCTTTATAGCCCTTACAAAATATGGGGGGCGGGGGTTAGGGTGCTAATCCTCCCTAGACCCCCATAGAACTGGCACTGCGGGCCGCCACGTCATCGAGCTCTTGAATTGAGCACGCACAGTGTGTGAATTGAGAGCACAAATATCTTCAGTATATACCGATGAGGAGGAATTGGTCTACTAGACTAGAACTGTTATAAATCAAAATTGACCAGTATTCATGGACTATTAGGCCTAAATGAGCCATAACTTGATAAGTTAGACAAGTCATACACTGCTATATTTGACAGGGAGAAATTGCCC
>JAQFZF010002665.1:0-12158 GCA_034695365.1 Enchytraeus norvegicus
GTGGTCTGAAAAAGCCTTCACTACCTAAGAATGATCTCTCTAGCTATCCCAATATCCAACTTAAATTTCATCTCTAAAGTTCTCGAAGGAGTGCTTTATTCCCGTGTCTGTAGTCACCTTGACTCTTTTCCATCATTGTCACCATTTCAATCTGCCTCTAGGAAATTCTACTCCACTGAAACCGCACTTATCAGATTCCATAGTGATCTCTGCCGTGCCATGAATCTGCAGCGAGTTTTTGCTCTGATTCTTCTTGACCTCTCAGCCGCCTTCGATACTATCGACTACAACATTCTTCTAAGTAGGCTCAATTCCTGCTTTTGCATATCCAACACTACACAATCTCTGCTCGCGTCCTACCTTTCTCAGCGGTCTCAAGCGGTTGCCATTGATCAAACACTTTCTCCAAGTCTTCCGCTTCTTCGCGGGGTTCTGCAGGGATCTGTACTTGGTCTCCTACTTTTCACTTTGTATACCACTCCCTTTAAGCCATTTGCTCACTGATTCTTCGTTGCAATTCCATTTCTATGCTGACGATGCTCAAATTTATTAATGGGGTCAGAGTTAGTTCATCAATAACCCTAACCCTAATTTTATGCGAAATGTTAATGTTTAATTTATTTGTTTTTACAAAAATTTGGTTTGTTGACATTAAAGATCAGGTGAACTAACCCTTACCGGAAAATAAATAGAAAGACAAATTATAAGCAGGAGAATTGATAAGAAGGAGATGACAAACAAGGTAGTTAAAAGAATCCCACTCAGCAGTTCTGCTGTCATTCATAGCTACTCATCAACGTCGTTAATTGCTATGCCACAGGGCTTGTCCAATGTTCGTGGCCCAAATACTGCAATTACATTGTAGTTGTTTGATTATAGTTATATAAAGTATATTGCATACATTCATTCCTAAGCATTGCTACTAATATTATTGCCAGATTTTTATGAATAATAAATGTAGGTGCAGTAAAGTCCCTGGAATCACCTTCGGGTGAGGAACCGAACGTTGAATCCTCATTGTATTGTATTGTATTGTAAAGTAGGCATACTATGAGGTGAGCTTGTGTACTTGAGGCATGCATAAAGCTACATATGTAGAGACTATCTATCTTTCAATCCAGTGCTCTGCCACGTGGCAAGTCCAAGCAAAAATTCATACACACAAAATACTATCTCGCTTTTAAATGAGCACATCATCGACCAACCCAATAAGTCAGTCTCATTACAAAGGCTTTGCCTTTTCCACACCTAAAATGATGCCTTTGTTCAAGGAAAATATAGGTTTCTGAGGTGGTTTTCCATTGCCTTCCTCAGTATTCGTTAGTCGGCTTTTTCGAAACACGTGCAGTATCGGTTGGACTATTCTTAAATATCCCGGACCCAACACGGGAACATGTTCTATATGAAACTAAAAATTATCTATTTATGATCATATTTGTGTCATAGATATTGCTACGACGTTGGCACCCACGCATACTTCACCAGCATCACCGGCAACTACTTTCATTATATCAAGTGCTAAAATAAGTACTCCAGTAACTACGTCATTCAAAACCACAACAATTGTAACAAGTACGAGTATAACTACGAGTACAGCGAGTACAACTACAGTAGTGACAACTACGAGTACAACTACGAGTACAACTACGAGTACAACTACAAGTACAACGAGTACAACTACAGTAGTGACAACTACGAGTACAACTACGAGTACAACTACGAGTACAACTACAGTAGTGACAACTACGAGTACAACCACGAGTACAACTACGAGTACAACTACAGTAGTGACAACTACGAGTACAACTACGAGTACAACTATGAGTACAACGAGTACAACTACAGTAGTGACAACTACGAGTACAGCGAGTACAACTACAGTAGTGACAATTACGAGTACAACAACTAGTAAAGCGAGTGCAACTACAGTAGTGACAACTACGGGTACAGCGAGTACAACTACAGTAGTGACAATTACGAGTACAACAACTAGTACAGCGAGTGCAACTACAGCAGTGACAACTACGAGTACAGCGAGTACAGCGAGCACAACTACGTCAAGCGTGGGAAAGGAAACGATAATAAGTACTGCAATTAGTAAATCAACTGACTCAAAAAGTACTACACCAGATATCCTAATAAGTACCATATCAAGTCCTCTAGCAGGTACATTCAGTGATACAACAAGAACCGTGACTGGAACTGCAACAAGTATGTCAAATAAAGCAATAAGTTCTACAGTAAATGCATCAGTAATTATGGTAAGTAAAGCAACAAGTACTGTAGCTAGCGCTGTATTTGGCACGTCAAGTGGAGCAGCAAATTCTGTAATATATCCTACAGGAAATACGTCAAGTTTAACTGCTGGAACTATGATGAATATTGTTATCAGCTCTTTAGCAAGTACGTCAGGCACAGCTTCAGAAACAGTACCCGGAACTGCACCAATTACTACTGGTAAAAATACATATACAGTTGCACCTGCTTCGAGTACAGCAAGGAGTGGTTTATCTAGTAATGCAATAAGTACGTCCGGTAAAACAACAATACTTGGAATTGCTACAAATATTATGACGGATTCTGTTGCAAGTATGTTAAGTGAAACAACCGGTCCTGCAACAAGTAGTTTTGTAGGTGTATCAAGTAATGCAATAAACACAGTTGCAGGTTCTTTATCAAGTACAGTAAGAATAACAGGATCTATACCAAATACTGCAGAGAATGTCACAGCTACTACATCAAACAAATCAACCGGTATTGGAGCAAATACTATGACAGATACTTCAGCAGGTACTGGTGCAAGTACTGCGGCAAGTACTGTAACTTCTACTTCGAATAAATCAACTGGGATTGTAGCAAATACTGTGACAGGTACTGTAACAAGTTCTGTAGCAAGTGTTGTTAAAGTAACAGGATTAGTACCGGGTACTGGAATAAGTACTGTAGATAGTACTTTCTCTAAAGCAATAAATACTTTAACAAATACTATGACAAATACAGCAGTAAATATCCTATCTACCACAACCAGTAAGTCAACGGGGATTGCATCAAACTTTATAACTGATACTGCAGCAAATACTTCAGCAAATACCGCACCAAGCAAAACACCAGGATCAGTACCAAGCACTGAAATAAGTATTGCAGACAATACGTTCTCTAAAGTAACAAACACTTTAACAAATACCATGACGAGTTTGTTACGTAATGCAAAAAATACTGTCACAAATGCTATGTCAGGTACGTCATTTACTACAACTGGAACTGTGACGAATATTACAGCAAATTCTATAATAAATGCATTGAGAACGTCAATACCTGTTATAGAAATAACTTCAGCTGGAACGAAACAAAGCCAAGCTATTGCTTTGGCGAATTCGTCAACATATAATCCTTCCACGATAAGCACTTCCGATGGAACACCTGCAACATTTGTTTCTTTAAACGTAAAACTCACCAGTGAAGTAGTAAGCAAAAGTACCGAAACAAGTGCAATTGGTCTCATAAGTACAACAAGTACAAGTACAAGTACAACAGTTAGTTATATCGGTGGGAGTAAAACAAGCGGTCAAGTAGGCATGAGTGGAAGTGACACGATTAATCATTCAAGTACTAGCAGTCAATTAGGCATGAGTGGAAGTGACACGATTAATCATTCAAGTACTAGCAGTCAATTAGGCATGAGTGGAAGTGGCACGATTAATCATTCAAGTACTAGCAGTCAATTAGACATGAGTGGAAGTGACACGATTAATCATTCAAGTACTAGCAGTCAATCAGGCATGAGTGGAAGTGACACGATTAATCATTCAAGTACTAGCAGTCAATTAGGCATGAGTGGAAGTGATACGATTAATCATTCAAGTACTAGAAGTCAATTAGGCATGAGTGGAAGTGTCATGATTAATCATTCAAGTACTAGCAGTCAATTTGACATGAGTGGAAGTAACACGATTAATCATTCAAGTACTAGCAGTCAATTAGGTATGAGTGGAAGTGGCACGACTAATCATTCAAGTACTAGCAGTCAATTAGGCATGAGTGGAAGTGTCACGATTAATCATTCAAGTACTAGCAGTCAATTAGACATGAGTGGAAGTGTCACGATTAATCATTCAAGTACTAGCAGTCAATTAGGCATGAGTGGAAGTGGCACGATTAAGTTTTATTCAAGTACTAGCAGTCAATTTGACATGAGTGGAAGTGACACGATTAATCATTCAAGTACTAGCAGTCAATTAGACATGAGTGGAAGTGGCACGACTAATCATTCACGTACTAGTAAAAACACTGGAATTAGTCCAATAACTACTGATGTAAGCCACGGTCCAGTTTATATCAGTGCAACTACACTAAATATCCATGCTAGAACGATGTCAAGTGATGAAACTACTGATCCTAATTCTGCTACTACAATGGCCTCAAGCACAGCCTTTGCAAATGTCCAGAACTTTATCAGCACTGGTCTTGCACCGGCAGGAGGTGGTTTAAAATTATCAGTTTCTAATACACATGAGACATCGCCGACTTTTAAAACTTCTGCGAGTGACTCCACTTCAAAAATATATGATTCAAGTATTTCAGCCATTGCAAGTAATAGTACAGGTCATGCAAACCACGTTCAAACAATTTTGTCTACGTCCCGGCCAGGTTACTCTGTAGATTCGATAGCTACCGACAACTCTTTGTTAACCACTGCAACTAAAAGCAGTTATTCGGGATCAACTTCTTTAAATGTAAAGAACGTAGAAACTGGTATCTTTAAGTTAGCAAGTAGCGCTAACACGGCGGCATATCCGAACACGAAGACCAATCAATTATCTCAAGGCACCGGGACCCAAGTGACAAACAATCAAAAGGCAACAACCAAAGTACTAACAAGTGAAACGATTATTGCACCGGGGACAAATTCAACCGATCATCTAATGTCATCTACAGGTACAAAATCTACTCCGATTCCATTTACAAATATTCAAAATAACATCAGTGAACCTTTCTTTCATGACAATACCTTTGAAATTGTATCAGAGACGAAGAACACTCAACAAGAAAATTTAAGTTCTTCAGTAGATGGAAAGCTGTTTACATTCACACAACTCTCGCAACATTCTTTATCAGATTCTTCTGGTAATCACATTTCTGGTCCAACTGTCAGTTCTGTTGATAAAGCAATGAGTTCAAAGGGTGGGCTGACAGCTAATAATCTTCCAACGAATTCTCAATATGATGGTTTGAATTCAACTGATATTTTTTCATCTACTGAAAATCATGGTAATAGTGAAAGTGGATTGACTGACAGAAGGTTCACTGACACAACGTTAGTTAACTCCGACAGTTCAATGACAGCTACATTTCAGACGACCAATCTTGGGAGTTTCACAACAAGATTTAGCAGTCCAACCTCTTATAACTCATTTACAAACCCTGCAACGATTGCTCCCGCATCATCAAATACTTCAAACTGTTGTTGCAGTTGCTGTTCTGAAACTAACAATCTGAATTGCAAGTCCTGTAGCAGCACGTCCACTGTTGACGCTGCTGTTTGCGCTTCGACTCATCTACCGACCAGTGATCCACTATGGATCAATATCAACTATAATGCAGATACTCCTAAATTTGAAGTATCTAATCATCTAAATGGGAGCAGCTTTCCAGAATTGCTTGATTACACGGCTAGTTTTAAGAAAACTGAAGTGCTGACAGAGACGCTATCAAGTTTACCCCCAGAAGTTCAAAGTTTACTGGGTTTTTCTTCATCAGATTTGATATTAGACTGTCAGTATGACGAGCAACCATGTTCCATTGAAAGGTGAGTGATATTTGGCACAGTTTGGGTTATTCAATGTTTTAGGCTGTCAGCAGATAGATTAAGTGTCCTACTCGGGTTCCAAAGGTCCACGGTTCGAATCCCAGGGTTCACCCGTCACTAATGTTACCGTTGGGCAGCGAACCTGAAGTTAAAGTCATCTATATTATCTTTTTAATACTACCTGCACTGTCCTGTGGCCCCTTGAAATGTATTTTTTCTTTATTTCTCTATTTATAATCGAAGTACATCAAACAGAAACTATAATGACATAGCATACAAACACATAAAAAGTCAGAAAGAATAATTGTGCAAACTTAATTAAACAGGTGAGTGAAACTAATTGAGATTTAATATTAATAGAGTCATTCATAAAATCTGTAGCAAAAAAGAAGTAAGTCAAAAGGATCAGACAAAAACGAAAGAACAAAGTTGCTCTGTTTTCACTAGCCAAAGGACCAATGTTATAGACTTGAGGATTAATTATTGAACTCTGATATTGAGTACGCTAAATCAAATTCGTACATAGGGAAAAAATACTTAAGTACAGTAGGCCTATAGTCGCACTTCAAAGCCGAAATGTACAAAAGTAGTATTCTAATGTACTATCGCACATGTATCAAATGATGTATTTGCACGATTAAATATTACAAAATTAAAGTCAAGTTACTTTTTTTATTTACTTAGCAAAAGAGACCACTAAAAGTAAGTATTGTGGACAGCTATCATCGTGTTGTGAGTGAAGTAATTCAGAAAATTAATAATTGTAACAATTGTATTGTAATTGTAACTGATGTCCTAATATGCAATAAATTATATATCAAGGGCCTATTGATATAATTTTAATAATATAAATTTTTCACAAAATTACTATACTCTTATTGGTATTATTATATCGCATACCTTCACTTTGGTCTTGTACATTTCTCTATTATGCTGCCATGCTAAAATGTTACAACCACTGGGTTCTTAAATTCTTATTTTCTGTAGAGATTTCATTAAGTTTTTCAATCCATCCTATGGCAACTGTTACGCGTTCAACTCTGGCTGGAACACAAGTAACGAGCTATTCTATACCAGAAGACCAGGGCGTCGAAACGGTAACAAATTTGTTATTATAGTAGCACTGTATCACAGTTGACAAATTAATACAAATATATCAATGATGCTCTCATGTTTACAGCTATCTTAAATCATGAAAAGGAATAGAATCTATGTTAACAACAGAAACAATCACATTTAATTTTGATCATTTTTATGATGCTAGACATACCATCTGAATCTATAAGTTAATATATAACATAATATATTTAATGTATACTATAATCTATCATCTATACTAGTATTATTATATATAGGTCTGTCTGTAATGTTACAAGTTGTCCGCAAGTTTTCTTTTAGTATTATGGCTGAGGAAACTTTATTAGAACAAGATGATGCATGGTTGCTATGGTTAGGCATAGCTATACCATCGCTCTATTATATCGCCGCGCATTGCTAGAAAGTAGAAATCATAACTAGTTTAAATCATTAATTTCTAGGCCTGCGCCTGACTCTCAACATTAATCAGGATAACTACGTGGCGGAAGCCGGTGACGTGGCGGGAATGAGGATTGCTATCATGGGTCAGAACACGATGCCTTTCCCTGAGGATGATGGCACCACCATAAGTCCCGGATATGAGACATCCATAGGGATCGATCAGGTATTCTCTCTTACAAAAAAGATTGATTATGTTTTTATCATTGATATTACTAATTATGTTCTATAGCATAGTTCTACGCGTAGTAAGCACAATGGTTTTGTGATTGAATTAACTTACTGGGTGAATCAATGATGTGTTCATTAATGAACGAGAATTGAGATTGTATGAATTTGTGTCTTGGAATTACCATCTTAGAGATAAATATAGGGCTAGATCTACTCTTAATTCACGGAAATGAATCACTGCAAACAACTGATTAAACTTGCCGCAATTTATTTGATTTGTTCAACTATTACTCCAATGATTTGGTAAAGAATGACTAACGCCAAAACGACACGTATTCGTAATTCGTAATGGCAATTGATGCATCTGGTCGGTGTAGAAAGCAGGACTAATTAATACATGCACAACACGAAAAACGAAAAGTGTAGTGCAAGGATAAATCGATGGTGCGCTCATTAGAGATCGATATGTAATATAATTAATGACCCAAACTGTGCAACTTTGTTTCGGCCGTTTCGTTAATATTATGAACTAGATTAAAAATTCTAATCTTTAACGGTACACCTAATTTTAGACTTTCAGAAATTTTCATTTGGTTTAGATACATTATCGACAATATAGTAACATAGTTCATCATCACAATTTCAAACATTAGTCAGACAGAAATTGCTAAAAGAATTGTTTCATTTCTGAGAATAAATAAATATTGTCTAACAACCATCTGATATTCATTTGTTAACCACCTAGCAACCGCCTAATATCCTTCAATTTATATCAAGCAGTGCCTGTCCTACACAGCGGTATGACATTATTAGTTATTGAGAGTCGTAATGAAGATATTTTAAAATTTATTCATTTTATTCCAGTTGTCAATCACTCGCCTATCGCCACCTTACGGTATCTGTGACTCAAATCTGGTAAATGACTACAATGAAAACGCGTACGCTGCCCTCTACCCTGTAGAATACTCTACTAGGGTGAGTGATCAATAATAATTATATTATTTCTTACTTTGTTACTTTGAATCATTTCTATGCTTTGAATTTAATTTAATTTCAAATACAGCCAGTTGCCAGCAGCAACTCAAAATTTAAAAAAGCAGTTAACAGTAACCGGTCATGACATTGCAATAGAAATTGTCGTAGGAATAACTTCTTCAGTCATGGACTCCTTAGACTTAAATCAATATTAAACCGATAGAGATTCCAAGATAGAACCCTTGGTATTTATAGACTTGTAAATTAGACCTATCACTTACAGATAGAAACTGTCTAAATCTAGTTAACCTCTTAATGAATCTATCAGTCAAGGGAAGTTAACGTAATGTTCCTCACCCGAAGGCGTCATCAAGCAAATCTCAAGCCGAATGTGCAACTATACAACTACAGACACCAGAAAACACTTGCATATACATCGATCGAAGGAAATTATATATTTAACGTAAATTCATGTAAGCGCAATAACACAGAGACCTAGTTACATTACCTACACTTCTAGCCATTTAGGTCTATGCAGTTTAGGTCTACGCAGTTTAGGTTTATGCAGTTCTATTCCATGTAGTTTAGCATAACTTATCAGTGTACTGCTTCGGATCTCGCTTTCTCTTCCGTTCATGCATTTACAAGTGTGTACCGGTGGTATAGAACTGCTTGCAGTTGCATGGTCTGCTTGAGACGTCCCTGACATCGCCTACGGGTTAGGTGCCGGACGTCAAATCCTCATTGTATTGTATTGTATTGTATTGTAGTGTATTGTATTGTGTTGTACACGCAGGCGTGCATGAAGACCTGTTACCAGAGATCTGTCATAGAGGCGTGCGGGTGTTTTGACGCCTACTACCCCGTCTCACCCTTCACCTTCAATCACCACAACCTATCTGTGTGCGGCATAGCCAATGTAACTCAAGGTAATTGGGACTGATATAATTAAAATTATCATTGTCATGACAGGAATTTATTAAATTAATAAATTTAAGCCAATTAATAATAATAATAATCGATCTTCTACACAGCCAATTTCAACTCATGGTCCTTCTACAATAGTACAACCCCTCTGGGTATATATAAAGAAATATTAACTTTTCATCATTTTAGACCAGTGTCGGCTATAACCAAGGGCATTAAAAATGATTATAATAATAATTGGCTATTGGGTCAGGAATCATCAGATGCTTATTTATGACCAATTTCCGCGCACTATGCAGCGATCAACCATTCCACTTGAATTTTACTCGGTTGCGCATTACCAAGAGCTGAACCTTGCACGGAATATTCCAAAGAATTATTGATTATGTTGATGATAAGATTTTGCATTTATAAAATGTTTACTCATCGCAAATGTCATATTTTGTTTCAGGTGATTGCCGCTACAATATTTCTCTTCTATTTGCCAGAAATCAACTACAATGTAACTGTCCAAACAGATGCAGGTAACATAAGAATTATTTTGTTTAAAGATAGGTCTATAATACAGAACAATCTGTTAAATTATTTTAGTCCCTGTTTACAATTTTCTGTCATCTTCGAGCGCTGGAGAAAATATCGGTATTTGATTCACAGATTTCGTCTGTCATCGGCTATGCATCGATCATTGAGACAATGCACCGTGTTTGATCTATTTTTTCCATCGGCATATGCAAAGCTCGCTTGTTAAAAGTAATACTGAACATATAGTTCAAGTGTTTGTCAGAGAAATTGTGAAAATCTTTAAAACAGATCAATAACTGAACCGAATTAATTCTGATTGATTGATTATGAGTTCATTGAGATATCAGAAATCTACACACAGAGTTGTGTATGTTTTTTGTCTGTATTCACCTTTTTGAACGAATGAAACGTATGTATGTCGAAGCTTCACTATAGGTAACGTGACAAAAAATATTAGATTATCCTTCAAAAATATAATAATGTTATAAATTATCCCGCGTGACACGATTTTTCAATTTCCTTTGTAAATTTGTATATGCACTTTATTCAAACTCTATAAGCAAGTACGGTGGAACCCTTCCTTGTTTTCCTACACATTTACTGGAGGTCAAATTCAATTAAATAGATCTAGATGTTACTATAAGACACTCATTCATATACGTATGCCTGGTGTTCTAGTTATAAGAAATTGTGTGCATTCGTGCTCATTGTTTGCTAATATCAGATTGATTTGATAAACTATTATAATAAAATCATTGATTATCATTTAGGTCTTATATGATAAGATTACATTGCAGTATAAAAATTATAGGACCCTTTCTTTTACTACTCTTTGCAGTGACGTGTTATATGGAACACAGCTTTCCAGATCCGCTTGGCCTTCCATTGCTACTGAGGTATAACGTTACTAATTCAGTTTTTACTAGTGTTTTGACTAATAGTCACTTATACTAAGGTAATATTCATACATATTTTGAGTGTTCGACTCTGGTTACAGCGGTTAACGTTTCAAATCCCATGGCTCGCCCGTCACTGATGCAGCCGCAAGTCCACGAAACTGACGTTAAATTCCGCTTCAGCCTTACAGCCTTTAGACTTTAACAGTTGCTTTGAGGCAATCTAATAATTATACTACAACTTTCCTGCTGGTTAAGGATTAACTTAGTACAAGCAGCATTAAATTGGAGTAATTGTTTAGTACATTGATGCTTCGACACTAATAGGTATAGTTAGACCAATCATAAACTATTAGTGGTATATTTGCCGAATTACTCTGATTGATAGTCTAGCTTATATTAGTATAGGCTTAGAGGAATAATTAAATTTAATATTAATGAAACATCTGTTCAATCATAAGGTTGTATCATATACGGAGAACGTTACAAGCAGCTACATGTATGTCTGATCGGAGGCACTTAAGATATTATTATAATTTCAAATAAATTTAACGTATGTAAGACAACGGGAGACCACTTCAGATTCTCTAATTTTCATTGAACATCGGCATTTTTCTAGGTGCAGTAGTGAAGGCAAAGCCTTTGTGATGGGATCGACTTGTTGAGTTGATCAATGGTATGCTGAATGCTCATTCAGTGAGCGAGTAAATTGACCAAACGTAGAATTCTTGCGTTAGATCTGCAACATGGCAGAGTACTGGATAGAAAGATAATAATTTATTTGTAACTGTTGCTCTCACTGTACGGATGATTTCTATTCTTTTCAGAAATTAATAATCGATCAACTCTCTGGTAGCACCTTCTACAATCTGAACCAAGCAATATCAAAACAGAAATTACAGGAGAATATAATAAAGCTTGATGTCTTCTTTCTTGAACTGAAAATAGAAAGAAACGACGAGTCTGTGACCTATCCGGTAACACAAATTGTTGTAAGTTCGACCATCCACCAGGTTGGATGGCCGAGTCGATAGCAAGCTTACTTGATAAACAAGAAGTCATGGGTTCGATTCACAGCCGGGTCCGTCTCTGACAGTACCTGGGTACGGAAACAGACGTTAAACTTAGCTTGGCAGCTTTAACTAGTCATACTTGTTACTATATTTAATTGAGAGTTCATTTTCATTCGATTTTATTTTTTATTTTCAATTGATGCATCTATGTAGTCACGCATGTTTTCCTGCCTACCATTTACACTTCGCTGTTGAATGTCTTTGACATCGGAATCGGGTGAGGAAAAGGTCGTCATATCTTCATTGATTGAT